>VYZQ01034326.1:47332-102764 GCA_013400655.1 Mystacornis crossleyi | reverse complement strand
TGTCTTTTGGTCAAGAATATTTCTTTTATCTCTTCCCACATTTGCTTTCCAGAGTAAGATGTTGATTCTTAGGTGGGTGTCTGAGTCCTTCTGGTGTAGGAGGTATCCCATGCTGGGCCTGTGACCCAACCGAGTTATCTCTTGCATATGCACCAGCCATCTGTGGTAGAGAGGGGGTAGACATGTCCTGCCACAGATACCATATTCCCCCAAAAGACAGCAACCATCTTAATACACTACTTCCTTTATGTAGTCTCTCTACCATTACTCATATTGTGTTTTTGAAAACATTTACCTGATGAACTTCTACAACACATCTCCTTAAAGCTGCTCCCAAATCCACATAAGCAAAGTACAAAATATAAGCAGAACATATAGTGAAAAGATAACAAAAGGACTTGGTTTATTATAAAAAAATGTTTTACTGTAGAATTTCAATTCATTCTTTTGACCCAAAAGTCTAATTTTAAGAATTCCAACTGCATCTATCACCATCATTCTTCTGTAACAGAAACACTATGTCCTCTTGGATTAAATGGAGATACCAGCTGACAGCACTAAGAGAGGACAAGGAGCAGTAGGGAGCATTGTCTTCCAACACCTGTACATGATTCTGTTGTTCCTATCCTTTCTAGATGAAGGTGAAACTGCTGATTGGAACTGCTGATTGTAGAAAGATAAACTGTCTGATACTGTTACAGGCAAGAAACTTCTTCTTTGTGATAGCACAACTACAAGCAGAAATCTCTCAGGCAAATTAAAGTCAGTAACTGAGTTATTCGGCAATAAAACTGAGCAAAAAATTTATGGATTCTTTAGATATGAAAAATCATAAGTTAGTAGTTTATTTAGGAACATCAACATTCCACAAGGAACAACTAATACACTTTCACATCTCTTGAATGGGGTAGGAGTCAGCAAGAGTAATGCTATAGATGCTTGATTTAATGCTTAGCATGTTCTATAAAGCATTTGTCCAACAAATCTGACACCTGACTTTTTCAGTCAAAAACTTCAATTACATCGTTTGTAGATTATCCCTTAGAAATAATGAACACTACCAAAAAAATTTTTTTTTTAAAAAGGAAGTATTTTCCTCCAGCATACTGTTATAAGAAGCTTCACAATGTAATAGCAGGCAAACCCGTCTTGGAAGAATGAACGCGAAATTCAAGAAAGTCCACAAACTCTTCCAAGTTTTCAATGACAAACAGAAATGCTGGTCAGTACTAGAACTCCTCTTCTGTAGCCAGCCAGCATTTCTTCCACCTCAGCTAGGTCCTTACACAGACTTCTGCAAATCTCTGATTCAGGTTCAGTAACCTTAGACAGACTAAACAAAAAACACCTTGAAGTCCAGTGAGAACCAATTAAAAGTCTTTCTGCCAGCCTAACTAAACATATTTATAACAATGTGGGAAAAACACAAACAAGAGAAAGCAATTACAGAAGACAAGAAAAAGGAAAACCTACTGCAACATTCATTGAAGACAGGCTGGAACGTCCAAAATTACCTGAATTCTCAAGGTAAAAGTAGACTGCTCTCACCATAGGTATCTTATATTGAACTGATCCATTTTCATCTTCAGGGAACCAAAAAGATCTATTCCTTTCTTTCCAGTGAGGGTTATTGTAATTTATACCAACCTGAATGTAAGTATAATAACAGCACAGAAGCTGCAGCTGACAGTAAGTCTCAAACGAGACAAGCTGACATAGTCAAATTATGCATGCGCTTTAGCGACCCTGAGATTCTTACTTTCTAATATACATTCAATATACATATTTCATTTTATTAACTCTACTAGCTATCAGCTTACTACCACTAAGAAAATTTCATACTCCACAACACTACAGTACTGCAGAACGCCAGACAGATTTAAACATAAAACCAAGTTCAGCTTCTCTGGCAGCATTCTTTGGCAAGTCCCAAATCAATTTCTTTTGGCAAGGAACTGTGTGGTCTTAGCCCAAACTGAAAATAAAATGTTCAGGGTTAGGGTGTCTTGCTTGAATAACTCTTCAATAGTAGTTTCAACCTTTTTCCCTCTCAATGGACTTATCAGACAAGAGAGACAAAAAACCTCCACAATTCTGGAGTACAAGAATGATGGTTAAGCTGAGAACATACTCAATTTTTTTCTTCATGCTTAGATTCCAAGACCACAAGCAATCCTGAAACACAAAACTGAATTCTGGTTCAGACAGCAACATGATTCAATAAAATTCATAATTATTAGCAAATTACTAAAAGACAAACCCTCTATTTTCTTTACTAAATGGTTTTCACATCTACTGTCTGTCATATATTGATTTTCACTGCTTCTACAGACCAATTTGTTTTAAAACATTTGGTTAAATACATGACCCAGCTTCACTTGACGTGAATGCATTCAGAGAAGGCTGTTTTCTATGTATTATACAGACAAACAATATATTTAATAACCAAAAGTGAGAGTTTCATTTTTCAGATATCTCTAGAATGGGTAACAAAGGAATTTCAGATCCAGTAAAAGAAATAGCTGGAAAAAAACATTTTGAAGACATTCTGAAGACAAAATAATTTTAAGAGATATTCATCCCTGTTATCAGTCATCCCTCAGAAATCACAGAATCATATCCTATGATATCCTGTATCCATAACCTCAGGTGGAAGGGAATCACAAACATTGAGCTCAACTCCTGGCCCTAAACAGGACACCCCCAACAATTTCACCATGTGCCCAAGGCATCTCCAGAATGTTGCTCCCCCCTACATCCAATGTTACCCCATCCCTGCAGAATCTGGCACTTGCCCTCGTTAAAATTCATGCAGCTGGTGATACCCAACCCTCTGATTTGTCAAGGTCTTTCTGCTGGGCCTCTATGACTTCCAGGAGTCAACAGCTCCTCTCAAGTTGGTGTCATCAGGAAACTCAATAATAGTACTGAAGAGATAAAAACAAGATGCCCAAAACCTCCCCCGCCTTTTTTTAGCATTTGCTTTAGTAAACGCTAAAAATATATTCAAGTAAAACACTGTTGTAGGAATACTCTGGATTTTCTCATGTGTCAAAGGAAAAACATTTAAACTTCAAGTCATGTGCAATTCAAATAAACTGGATTCCTCTCCACATTAGATTAGGTCTTTTTCAACCTATACCTAGCTAGCTCTTTCCTGTAAATCTGATTTTTTAAGTAAGCCACCACCTTCTCAACCCAGAAACTTGCAGGAACATCTAATAATACATCTTAACCTATGAAACTCTTGAAAATTAAGAAGACAAAAGGCAAGCCAGACTGCAGGGGTGTTTATTATTGGAATACTACAAGGCGAGGGCTTTGATGTTTGACTCCAGTCCCTCTTGATTTCCTCTTTTCATGCAAATGACATCATTAGCCATTTTACTGGAACATAAATTGTACTCTAGTTAAAAATAGAAGAAAAGTTAGTGGGGGAAGTCTCTGAAATGTTCTGACAGTCAAACATAGAAATACTTTCAGAAAGCACGCATACAATATTCTACAAAACACAGTATTCTTGACAAGCAACTTGTCAGGTACTTGATTAACCTGCCACTGCATTTAGGAATAAGTAACACACAGCAAATGCTGTCAGGCGCTGAAAGCACTAAAGCCAAATGTTATTGCTCACGTTCCCAAGCACGTACACAGGCATATGTTACACAGGCACATCTCTCATTAATATGAAGATAATAAAAAAATCTGAATTTGCTAAACAGGAGGTAACTAGCACACCGCAACCCGTATGAGACCTCTTGATAAAATCAACATTTAAGAGTCCAACTGCTCGTTTAGAAATGAAAAGACAAACTTAAAAGCCCGACTTTCTTCATGATTAAGTGCATACACAAGCAGATAGTGACTTCAAATATTTGCATGACTCTTGCAAAGCCATCTGGCATCAGGGTCCAATCTCTAGTCTCCATATTGGTACAAAATTAAGATGTAATTAGTTTGTTCAATAACCTTTGATTTCAACAAACTGATTTCTACTCTACCTCCTATTGTCACTGAATGTAAAATTTGACACTTATATGAAATAAATGTTTAATTAGAATTTAGTGTCTCCTAGCGCTGGGCTGAGCCTGGGTGACAGCTAAGTCCCACATAACTGTTCCCTCAGTCACTCTGGCATGGCGGGAGAGAATGGGAAGACCTAAGTGATAAAACAAAAGTAAGTGATGCCAAACACTTGCTTAGTATCTCCCACAAGCAGACTGATGGTCCCAGGTGGTCCACAACCTATGACTAGCCTGCTCTCTCCACGCTCTTTTTATTGATGACCATGGCATTGCACAGCCTGGGGTACCCCTCTGGTCAGCTGGGGTCTGCTGTCCTGGCTGTCCCCGCTCCCAGCTTCTTGCACACCCCACTGAGGGGGTGGGCAGACTGAGAAACAGGGGCAGCCTTGATGCTGTGCAAATACTGCTCAGCAACAGAACACTGGGTGCACATTATCACAACTGTTTTGTGTTATCAACATTGTTTTGGCCAAAAATAAAAAAACATGGCACCATATTGGCTGCTATGACAAAAATTAACTCTACCCCAGACAGGTCCAGTACACTTCTCTTAAAGTAGTAGGAAAAACCTGAATCTGGTATGTCTTTCTAATACAGACAAAGCAGGTCCTCTATTGGCTGACTAAATAACAGGTGGAGGTTTCACTAACTTTGACTAACTAGGCCACATTGATTAAAACTATAATTCCCTCCTCCAGTCTTACAAATACAGTGTATCTGCCCCCAAATAAAACATCTACCTTTCTCCTCTTTTCTACCTTTTCCTTTACAACAGTCACAATTAAAAATACTGTGTAAAACACTATATTATTTCAAACTGCGGAGCTGTACAACGCTTAATTTTGAGTAATCTGCACCTGGTCATTAATGTGGATGGAATTCTAGAGCCACATTTTGGGTCTTTAAAAAACAGTGCACATAAGGGAGTGAGATTTCTCTCTAAATCTCCTTTCACATCTTTTTTTCTCCATCTTCCTTTCACATCTTTTCAGAACAAGCCTCTAGTTTATCACTTGTTTCACTTGTCCAGGTGCAAATAATTTTCAAGAAACAAGAGTATCTAATAATAATGCCATGTCAACATCTTTGTTATGAGATGAAACAAAAAGTCCACTCACTGCATTGTTCTCACATTAAAAGCAACAAGTTCCTTCATTTAGTATTCAACATATACTAATTGTAAATGGAATGTCTCAGCCATAGTCTGCAGAAGCTGCTAAAGCAGGAGTTCTATCTAAATATCCAGCTCAGGCAAAGCTGTTGCAGTTAGCCCTTCCTTAGTGATCAGCACAGACAGAACATCCACCTGACATTTACCCTAAGCTACACAATGAGTATCATATACCTGCCTCGGTCACTGTGCACTGCAGAAGACAGAATATTGAAATTACAACACAACACATATGGAATTTTTTTTTCACGGTAGAGACTGCCCAGTGTGGAAGTGCCAGGGTAAAACCAAGTGCCTATTGAAATAAAAAAAAAATGAAAGTGCAATGTGCTGTGCTGTACAAGAATGACAACCTAAATACAAACCTTCGTCTAAAACCATGTACAAAAGACAGCCTGGAAGCTAAGGACTCTAAATAACACAACCACATGATGCTATCTAGTAAGACCATAAAGGCAGATGACTAAAAAGTATGGAGCAAAAAGCAGCTCACAAGTGCTTAAAAGAGTATCAGCAACAGAAAGGTATGCAAAAAGCCTGACAACTAATTTCCCAGGGCGATGAATAAAACCTGTAACATCCACAAATAAAAAAAGAGCTTTGAATGTAAGACCTCTCCCATTACAAAGATCTACTAGCTTATAGGGTGTATTATCTCAATGGTTCATCAGAGGGAGGGGAGGAAAAAAGGGGAAAAAAGGGTGAAATGCAGTAGTTCAGTATAGGTGGTACAGGGGGAGGTGGGAAAGACTTTGGCATGCACAATGCCGGTTCACACTCAGACTAGCAGTTTAGTGGTAGTACCACACCCCTTTGTGCTCTTACTCATCCAGGCTTACAGTGCACTTACATACAGGAGGAAGAGAGCAATTGAGTACTATTTTATATGTATTCTCCTAATTTTTATGTCTGAAAAGCGCATGTGAAATCCTTCTGCAGTAACATTTTATCAATAATCCTGAGAGAAAGCAAGTTACTGAAATTTATCTAAGACCTCTTTGCAAGCTTGAAAAAAACCCCAGTTACATGTGGCATCTGGCTAGTTAACTAATTATTTTCTTCTTTTACTAAACGTTATGAAAAAATGGACTGAAAATGTTGTTTGTGCAGAGGAAGCCAAGCCACACATTTACTGCAGACTAGCTTCCCCTATTCCCAGTAATGCAACACAGGGATGAGTATGTGCTGTAGTAATTATTTGATCTGTAAGAAAGTAATTCTTAAATATACTATCTGCAACACTTAGTCTGGTCAATTTACTCTTGCAAAGAAGTACCATTACATGGATCTTGACTAACTGAAATTAAGTGCTGTAATATTTTATCCACATTAGGATCAAAGAACACCTGAAAAAAATACCACTACTTTCTTAATACAAAATATTATTTTCAGTTTCATGATTATTTCCCTTCTAGCAGTAAAGAACAAAACTTTCTTATATATACTTCGTGCAAAATTTTAAATAAAAGCAGCTTCCTATAGGGAGAGGAAGAAGAGTATGGCCCATTTTAGCAAGTGCTCCGGTTAAAGCTTTGTTTAAGAGCACTTAAAAAACTGGAAAGCACTACTAAAAAGGCTCTGACAATGTTTTTGTCTTTGCCCTACACTAAACAGCTTGCCATAAAAAAAGGACTTTGCCACACTCAAAGTTATCCATAGAAAAATAATGTAGATTATAAATTAACCAGCATATGAGAGCAGGGATAACCACACCAACTGCATGCAAATGATTCTAAATCAGCATATCCTCCAAAGAGCCCAAAACCAGGATTTATTCAGCAACATGGTAAAAATGCACTTTACTCATCTTGTAGCAAAGAGAACTGGGGTACTCCTCCTCCCACACCTCCTATCTTCTCCTCATAATTTATCTATGTAATTTCTTCTGTAATTTATCTAACCACATGAAATTTAAAAAAAAAAAAAAAAAGGTAGGCAACTATGAAAGAAAGAATTTTTCACCACAGACATTACACACTTTGTTGTTATTAGGCCCTGAATATTTGAGAAGAAGCATGTCTTTGTCCAGGTTTCAACACATTCATACATCACTTTTCCAACTGCAATGCGAATGAATTCCCAGTAGACGCCTCTTCAACTTAGTCTTGTTCGTCTCAGAAATTTTCCAGCAAAACTTGGGCACTTCTAAGTTGACATTCAGCCTCCCGCTGAAACTATTTTTAATGAGAAGAAAAAAATACTAAAAGGATACAAAGAAGACTTTTCAAAACTTGTTAATTTCTTACAAAGGCAAATCCCCTCAGACTTCTGCATCAGTTTCACTAAGTCAAATCTTAAGAGCAGGAAAAACACCACCCACATTTTGAATGTTTTCAAAATTCCTATGTCACCTTTCATGCAAGTATCTTTAGGATTAAAATATAAAATTCAGAAACCAACTGAGACACTCATATTTGTAAGAATAACAAAGAAACTACATTTTAGTACTAATCTGATCAATACAAAATAGCCCACCTGAGGCAGGCACACTAATAGTTTATTTCAATACAGTGAAAAATATCATAAGCTGGAGAAGTTTATGTGACCTATCTGGACACAAAGCTATGCTGTTGATGCCATAATTATTTTTGCTTTTTCATATATTCCTCTCATATTGCCTTTTCATATATTCCTCTCCTCCCCCTTCATATACACTTTTATGCAGCATTTCTGCATCCCTAGTGCTTTTAGCCCACATACTTGTAATTCCCTGAGTTTGATAACTAGCTTAGACCCAAAGTTCTGTTAGGCCAAGAGACTAAACATCTTAGAAACTTCGTAGTTAGGGAGTCAGTGAGCCCCAGACTCAAGGTCCTCTCCAGAACATATTCTGTAAACTGATAGACCCATGCAGGGGGAACATTCCCTACGAGGGGGCTCCTCCTGAGCCTCTCACTGGAAAATCTATGATAGATATGCTAATATGCAATGTCTATAATTGTATAAGCAAACTATTGCGGGGGGCTTTTCCATGCATTCTCCAGTGTGCATTCTGTGCATCAGTCTGGGTGGCGCATTCGGTAAAATCCCTTTTTCCCCTCTAATTGTGTTTGGCTTTTTATTTTAAGCCCAAGGAAAGGCATCACTGTAAAACCAAATCTTCACTAATAAATGAAATTTTTGAAGGTCAAGCATGAACAACCAAGATCCAAGATAATTTCTGTACCTAATAAAGTGATTTAACATTACTTCACATCCACAAATGAAATTTTAGTCTTCAGCTAAGAAAGGGTAAGAAATCCAAGAAACATTTAACGTTGTGGCAGACTGCAGTACCCAGGTATTTTTCAGCGTACTTTACATGAGTATTCCTCCAGCAAGTAAGGAATCAGTCACAGACCAAATAAATATTTTATCTTAGTGGGTGCCAGGTCTCTCTAGCTGCTTCAATTTGTTTAGTTGTGGCAATTGTATAGAGGATAAAATCAGTCAAGTGCACTGCTATATTTGAATAGATTCCCAACAAATACCAAGAAAAAATTTCAAAAAGGTGGGAAACCCCCCCACCAAACCCACAACCAAAATAAATCCTACACAGATGAAATTCAATGGACCAACACTTACATAGCAGGGCCACCTCACAACCTCTCCATCTTTATGGGACTGAATTGCAAGATGTCTGGAGGACCTGCAGTGAACTGGTTACCTTGTACTCATATCTTAGCTATCATGTTAAAATAAGTTAGAATATAACTTCTAATATTTATCACTCCCTTGTTTTGCTTCAGTAGTTCTACACCGTAACTCCTTTTTGCTGTGGCTTTGAACTATCTTATGACAATACTGGTTTTTTACCTAACACAGTACTGGTTTACTTCAGTGTGTGCTTTTTACTCCTATAGCAACTGGCTATTGCTCTGCTTTAAATGGATGAGCCTGACTCGCTTTTCCAGACACGTTTCTAAAGAGTTTCCAAATGCATGCAGGTATTGGGATGGTTCCCTGAAAAACTTTAGTAATGTATTTTCTTCCAGTTTATTACCTGCTCCTCCAAGGACGCCACATCTGTCACGTTATGCAAGCATGCACATATTTCAGCACATACCTCTTATAACCTATCTTGACTCTGGAATACAGAAAGAGTTACACGCACACAGAAGATACAGATGGAAGAACAACTGTTGGTGGAAAAGAGCAATCAGAACACAAACATTAAGTACAAATGAATTAGGCCAACCTGGTGGGGGACACAACATTAACAAACAAAAAAGGCCATGTCCAAGAAGCATGTTCAAATGCAGTGTTCACACATCAGGAATCAGATGGTGGTGGTGTGTTTGTTTTATAGCTGCCAGAAATTCCCACTGCTGAATCCATACTGCAGCAGCAACCAGACAACAGCTCAGAAGTCTTGCTGTTGCTGTTTACAACCATTGCACCACCCTGAACACAGGATTCACATTAATATCTAACATTCTCCTGGAAACAATGAACTCATCAATGCATCACTAAATGGATCTTCCTGCAAAACTGTTTCCTAACAGCAAAGACTCTTCCATGTACACTTAGAAATTATAAAGGTAGCTCCATACATGTGAGGTATTCTGTATATGATTTAAATGAAGTTACGCCATATTCACAAGTGCTTAACTTCATTAAAAAAATTACCTGAAAATCTGAAAGCTATGTTATCAATTGATGTATCAGTGACTTTTCCAAGAAAGCAGCTACTTTTAGGGAAATATGTTCTTCGGCCAAAACAGGGTCCTTGTTCTTATATTTTTTTTTTAGTATGTTCTTTGGCCAATCCAGTCTACTTTTTGTTATTTTTTTTTCTTATTTTAAAGTAAACATTAAATTGCTTTATCGTGTTGGAATAAATAGGGAGGATGTTCTCAGCTTTGAATTTATAGGCTCTCAATTGAGCTTGTACCTCAAAAACGTGCCTTTGCCTGTCCCTTAGAGTTTGTATAGTTTCACAATTACACTTTACAGACCCTATATTGCTCTCCTCTGCTTGCTCTCTTGAGGAAGTTTCACTCAAATGTTACAGTAAATCAGTCCTACTGGAAGAAAAGACTTCGTAAAAACATTTCCAGATGTGTAAAGTAAGTTAGTTCTGCTTACTTATCCTTAGGACAATAGAGAACAAAAAATATTCATCTTGGAAAATGAGCGATGGTTTTATTTCCAGTTTTGGAAGGAAAACACATGATAAGTGGTTTAAATAGTGTAGCCTGTACACAGGGGCACAAGCAGACCCAAAACCAAAGTCCAAATCCCAATGCTTCATGTCTAACAAAACTCACAAACAGGGTATGCTACAGTTCCTGCATTTAAGCTCCCTGCCCTAGAGATGACATTTTCATTTTTTCTGTCTGCTGTCCACTGCAAAATCCCAAGGGAGTTATGGATATCCATGCCACTGTAACCATTCAGTTCCTTTTTCTATACAAAGGAATATCAGATCAGCTGCAATGTATGTCACTGCTGCACTTAGCAAAGTCAGGTAATTTATAACCTTGATGTCCACCACTGCAAAGCTAGACTTTTAGATCCAATGTTAACTATTGCCTTTTGACGCACCATGAAGACTTGTCTCACATACTCCTCCTAGGCAGACACAATACTCCCTACCTTGAAATCTTTACACCATAATGCCCACAGATTCGGCAGATTTAACACACAATCCTGCAGAAAAACAAAGAGCTGAAAGATCACCCAGTTTATACCACCTTCCTCAAGGTAAGGCATCCTAAGGCAATCCTGCCAGCAATCACTTGCCACTCCTAACTTACTTTCAACCAACTATTCAGGTATGTACAAAAAGAAATGCTCATATGCACAAGCCTTCAATTTCACAGGTAGAAGCAGAGATCACTATCTACTGAGGTTATCAGTACACCATGGCAAGGTCCACCTGAAAAAATGAGACTACAAGAATGTGCCCTGAAACACACAGTCTGAGAAAGAAATAAAATGCTACTGCAGCAAGTATATACACAGATCACAGAATAAACTGGATTGGAAGGCACCCACAAGGATCACTGAGTCCAGCTCCTGGCCTTGCACAACACCATCCCCAAGAGTCACACCATGTGCCCAAGAGTACTGTCCAAACACTTCTTGAACTCAGTCCGGCTTGGTGCTGTGATGTGTTAGAAAAGCAAATTTTAATCAAGAAAACCACTCTTAATTCACTATCAACCAGTAAATTTTAGATGCAATGTCCTATCAAAGAATATGTAATTTATCAGCTTCCCTCCCCAATTATTTTGTCCTCCTGAACACAGAGAGTTTCAAGAGACTTCCATTCAAATCAATGAACTGGATTAATTTACTTGTCACACAAATTAAAAAAGAAAAGCAGGTTTACTTGAAAAAAAAAAGCATGTTGCTTAATCTAATCCATACTATATCTTATATCTAAAATAAAGGTGTATTATGCTTCATCATACACCACATCAAATTAAACTACTTCCCTCATAGAAGTGACATTGTGCAGTGTGTGCTTTCTATATTAACTGCCTCTTTCAAATGAAAAAAAAAATCCAACATACTGGTGGAAGTAAACCTTCCTCAATGACTTATTCACAGTATCATCACAAACTATTAAGCTATGAAACCAGTAAAAACACAAAATTATTTAATAATGCCATTTCTTCATTTTAACCCACTTCTGTACTCACGGCCCATTTTTGCCATACAACAAACTCCCCCCAGTTCTAAGGTATTTTTTGCATGCATTATTCTGCAAAGTCTTAGGAGAAAAGGGCTGCTCAACAACCTAGAGCACCCGAGGACCTCGTAAGGACCAGAGTTCTGTCTGACAAAACCCACAGGAGTAGACGGATCTCCCACATTAGAGCTATGGGAAAGCTGAACGAGGATAAATGTGCTAGGTTCACTCAGGCCTTCATGTCCAACGCTGGCCTGAAGCCCCGGCTCCCATATCCAGGTCCCTATTTTACCCCAGGGCCTCTATATTCCCTCTCATATATATTTATATGACAGCTCCTCTGCGAACCCCGCAGCCGAAGGGCAGCGCTACGAACTCTGCTGGGTTCCCCCTCCCCAAAATCCGTGCACCTTCTCCCCACCTCCTCTGAAACACGAAGCTTGTTACAGCCACATCACGTCCCCCGTCCCCTCTGCCCCCGAGCCCGTAGTCACACTCACCCTGCAGCGTCCCTGACCCCATTCCACCATCAGGCTCCTCTTCCCCAAAGTACCCCCCAAAAACCGGTGTCCTCTCGGGCACCCCCTGCCCAGCGCCCCCGGCCGCACCTCACGGTCCTTGAGGCCCAGCAGCAGCACCTCCTCCATGAGGGTGAGCCGCGTTTCCTTAGAATCGCCCTTCTCGTCGTCGCCGGACTCGTCCCGGCGCCCTTCATCCTCGGGGCCGCCGCCGGCGCCCCGCTCCTTATCGGCGGCGGCGGCGCTGCGGGAGGCCTCGGTCCGGCGCTGCACCAGCCCGGAGCTGCGCTGGGTCAGGGAAGTCATGGCTACGGGGAGAGAGCGGGGCTCGGCGGCTGCTCGGGAGGGGACGGGCCGGGCTGGGAGCCGCTCCGCCCTACGCGGCCCGGCCGGGGGCAGTCATAGGGAGCGGGCCGGTCCCAGGGCGGCCGCGCTGGCGGCGGCGGCGGCGGCTCAATATGGCGGCGCGGGCTGATGTCAGCGGAGGATGTGGCAGCGCCGGGCGGGGCGGCGCCGGAAAAAGACCCGCGGCTGAGGGAGCGCGGCGGTGACCCGGGGCGGGCATTGTGCTGCCTTAGGGCATCGGGGTGTGCTTCCACAAGTGGCTCGTTTACACAGCCGCAAGTCCGCTTGGTTTCATACGATCATGAAAGTTGCAAGAGACCTTCAAGACACTCCAGTACAACCGTCCGCCCAGAACTGCCCCTATAACCCCTAAACCACATCACGCAGCGCCGGATCCAGACGCCTCTTGACCTCCAGAGATAGTGACTCCAGCACGTCCCTGGACAGCCTGTTCCAATGACTGACCATTCGAGTTTGGCCACAAAACCGTGTCCGACTGCTGGCGCAGCCCGCCCCCCCCCCAGCCCCTTTCCCTCCACATGGAAAGTGTTCGAGGCCGGGTGGATGTGGCCATGAGCAGCCTGGGCTGGTGGAGGGTGTGTGGCGCCAGGACCGGGGCAGTGACCATACCCTTGGGTTCGGCACTGGTGAGGCCACACCTCGAGTGTTCCGTGTCCAGTCCTGGGCCCCTCACAAGACGCTGAGGAGCATGTCCAGAGAAGGCAACGGAGCTGGGGAAGAGTCTGCAGCCCAAGTCCTGTAAGGAGCAGCTGTGGGAGCTCAGGGTGTTTAGCCTGGAGGAAAGGAGACTCAAGGGGGCCCTTATCACTCTCTGCAGCTCCCTAACAGGAGGGTGTAGTCTCCAGGTGCAGGTCGGCCTCTTCTCCTAGGCAACAACTGACAGGACAAGAGGACACAACCTCCAGCTGTGCCAGAGAAGGTTCAGGTTGGACATCAGGAAGGATTTCTTCACAGAAAAGGTGATTCAACATAGGACTGGACTGCCCAGGGAGGTGGTGGAGTCACCATCCCTGAAGGTGTCTAAGGAAAGACTGGATGTGGCATTCAGTGCCATGGTCTGGTTGACACGATGGTGTTCTGTCATAGGTTGGACTCAAGAGATCTCAGGGGTCTTTTCCAACGTGATTTGTTCTGTGATTCTGTGCCCCTGCCCATGGCAGAGGGTTGGAATGAGATAATTATTTAAGGTCTCTTCCAACCCAAATTCTGTGATTCCGTGATTCTGTGTATGTATATATATATATGCATATATATGTACTTGTCAGGTGAACTCAGGTAAGCTCTTAACAGTTTTTACTTCAGATTCTGGAGATGGAGTCCCTCTGCTCTGCTGTTGATGAGCACCTTTTCAAACCTTGAGCCCTTTTGTATGTGGCACACCAAAAACTCAAAAGAATTCTTATCGAGGCTAAATCCCATGTAAGTTTCCAGGCAGTGTAATTTATTGCAGAATAAAGGTGTTTATGGTGCAAGGATGGCCTACACTTTTTAGTTCCCGGTTAGAATACTGCATTTAACCATATTGAGATTCATAAATACAAACATATGTAAAATAGGTATTTAATATATAAATAAAATGTGTGAATAAATAGAGGATTGGTTTTAGTGAGTTGTTTGTTTGTGGGTTTTATTTGTTTTTTTGGTTTTTTTTTAACTGGACCATGTTTACCAAGAGCTCTGAGTCACTCTGGAAGTGACTTTAGCTTTCATTGTTTTCCACATCCCCAGTCCTTGCATTCCCTGCTATTGTGACTTGGTGACAATTTGGTGCAGCATAAGAAAGAATAGCAGATGGACAATCCTGATGCCCAGAGGATCTGGATCACTCACACAAGTGTCTGCTGATTGTTCCTCTTCTGGTTTTTGAGGCTTGCTCATTATTCACAGTCCACTTACTGTGCGACATTCTGATTTTTTTTCTTTAATCTTTCTGGGTGTTTTGTTAATTAAAATGCCCTACTGTACCAGCTCAAATGACAAACCGAAGCTGAAGGATATAACATGACTGTTATTTTTATCAAATAAGCATTTGCTCAAAGAAGAGATACCACAATAACACAACATCTGTTTCCTGAAAATGTCATTTCTGAGTTGTCATTAAACTCAATCATTTATTAATTTAGTCCTCTATGAGCAACTTGGATATTTTCCTGAGATTTACAGTCAAGATGACAGGTATGTAATTAACCTGGGTCATTCCCTTTGCCTTCTTTTAACATAGCCACTGTAGTAGCTTTCTTCCTGTTCTTTGCAGCTCCCAAGGTTTATTGAGAATCCTATTTAGAGATCAAAAAGAGGTTCCAAAAAGCTCTTTCAAAAACCTATATGCAAACTATCCTGGTTTACTGATATAAATTACAGCTGTAGTGCTGCTGTTTAAATTTTTTTTAAAGTACTGTTACTGGAAAGAATTTAATTTTTGTCTTGTCTGATATTTACCTATTTCCCTGAAACACAAAGCTATTTGTTGAATACATTTTGTGACAGGACTGTTAAAAATTATTACATTTCACTTTAGTAATATCATTGGTAAAATTTGCCTTGTACCTACAGTCAGTTGACATTCAAGCGTAACTTACATTTGCTTTAACTCCTGTCTTAAAGCAATTTTATCGTCTCCATTTTTATCAATAGAATGCACTGTTTGGGCTGTTACAATTATTTTCACTTTCTCACTAGATAGTGGGGCATTTAAGTACATTTGCATTTTGTCCTGATTGCATGTTAAAGTTTAACTAATAGAATGTTCATTATCAACTCCTAATTTTTTTCTTTTGGGGTTTTTTTTTGGGTTCTTTCCTGAAGGGCCTCAAAGGACTCATCATTACTTTCTGTTTTGTAAAAATCAGTTTTTAAAAATAGTTGCTAATTTTATTACTGATTTGCCCTCTTCTCTGTATTTTGTTACAAAAGCAAACAAATTCGTATCACTTACAGGTTAATCATTTTTTTGTTGATCAATTTAATTTTTATTACGATGAGGTGTCCAGTGAAGTTCCTTATACTTAACAGTCACTTTTTTGACTTAGAAACTCAGGTGTTTGCACAAATTGAATGATGTAATTTCAAACAAATGTATTTCTTCATTATTAATTTCAGTTCTGACTCATCTGATGAACATAAACTAAGAAGTTCAGTGTGAATCAAATTAAGAACACATATACTTGAATTTTGAGCCACATTTTTTTTTTAGTGCCAATACAACACTGATATACAAACCCAAAATCTGAATGAAAAGGATAGCAAACAAGACACGTTTCGGCACGTGATTTTGTTGGTGTTGATCCCTTCCATACAGCAGAGAGCTGGTGTACTAGAGAGGAGCACTCGGATACCCACCTAGGAGATCCTTTGTCACAACCTTCATAACTGCAATTTACTTTACAGTGCCAAGCAGTATTTGAAAAATATTTCTGAGTCCTGCATGGCTTTATCAGGAGTTCAGAAGGCTGTAGCCCTGACACTGCAATGTGTGGTTGATGTTGTTTGGGTTGTCACTGGGCATCTCGTTGGGTACAGACTCCCCTTCCTCCCCCATCCCAATGCCAGTGCGATCCAGAGAGCTGAGGCCCAAAATCTTCAAAACACTCTGTTAAGAAGTAGTAACGCAAAAGGACAGGCTGTGGTCTATAAATACTTTTGCTCATCTTGCCATAAATTGACCTTGTAATGCATCCTAGTTTATCCTTAAGCCCATCTCTGGCAGAATACAGTAGTCTTCTGAAATAGTTAGGACTTTTTAATTGGTGCCAGCCAACTGGGAGATTGAAATAAAAAAGAGCAAAGGCATGAATCTGAGAGTCTTAATTTCTGTTGTGCTAGTTGCAGTTGCCATGATTTGCTTCTCCTTGGGAGCAGGGATTACCCCAGTGATGTCAGCAGGAAAAGTGTGACAAACTGATTGGAAGGGTGTGTTGGGACAGCAGGTCAGGCAAAGAGTAACTTTATTTAATACCTGATGCAGGAGCTCACGTGCTCTTAGTTACAAACAGATGTTTCACAACTTGAGCATCCAGGAGCAGGACACAGAGCTGGTTAAAGCAACAAGTTGGCAGAAGCCTCAGCCTAACAGATGTGCCAGGCTCTGGAACTTCAGACTCAGTGGGTGAATCCTACTGCTGTCACAGCATCATCACAGGATATAGGTGGGCAGATTTTCTCCTGAAGAACAGGAGGTTAATAGGATGTGCATGTTTTGAAACTGACAGCAAGAAAACAGGAGTTGTTTTCCAGTTGTTGCTGGCTCTGTTACGGCTTCACCATCCAGCAGTTTCCCCAGTCAAGCTCGTTTACATTCCTGTCTGTGTCTTCCATTCCCTCCCAGTGAAAGTGTGACACTCCCAAGTAGGCCGCTAAAAACAAGTGTCTGGTGGAGCCATGGCCTGAATCCCTCTGAGGATCTGATTTAAAAACAAGTTGAGAAAAAGGCCATGTTTCCCATATTGTTTCAGGGATCTACTGACAGGGCAGTCTCACATATAGGCACAGGATCATTGCTGAAGGAGCATTGTGCTGGAGTACAAAGTATGGAAATCCAAGGACCAGGACCAAATGATGACAAGAATTCCATAAGGCCAAAAAGTCTTCAAAACCATGCTGACATGCTGTTTGAGTGCTAGACTAGACAATAATGCCAGAAAAGAACTGGAAACAAACCGTTGTGAGATTTATTCTATGCAATATTATCAGTGTGATCTCCAAGAACAGGATTTTCACTGCCAAGAAGAATCAAGGTGCTGAGAGGTACAGAGTGAAGAAAGAAGAAGATCAGAGATAAGGGACAAGAGAAGTGAGCTGGCTTGCGTGTGTTACTGTATGTGGGAAGAAACCACAGTCAATGATCAAGTGACCGTAGAAATCATGTCTGGTACACGCTGATCATGTAATAGTCTCTCTTTCAGTTTCAGCTGCACCTGTTTTACTCATGCTGTTGTTTTGGTTACTAAATAAATCCTTCATTAGCCAGTGCAGACCAGCTGGGTTTTTGTGGATACGAAAAAGACTGCTCACAAGAATTTTTCTTGCCGCTTTCTAATCCCGTGTGAAATTTCTCTTTCTCACAGAAGCTATCAGTACTGTTCGTAAATTATGGACACCTGCGAATTGTTTATAGTACAGCAGAACAAGGTTTTGACAACAAATGTTCCAGGGTTTTAGCCAATCGTCCCAAGGAGGTGGCTGATCCTTTGACCAATCACACTATGAAGAAGAAAGTCTATAAGAGAGTTGTAAAATAATTAAATAAATCAATCCTGCTGCACAATTCCTGCCTGCTGCATCTCTCTCTTCCTTAGCTCAGCTCCAGGAATAGGTGATAAGCATACAACAGGGTTTTTCTTCTTGGTTTTAGGAATGGATTTTTCCAACACTAACAGCAATTTTTCTAAGTAAAAAACACTTACTGATGACTCTTTCTATCTATACAACAAACTTTCATTGGCTTCTAATGCCCAACTGTTTGGATGTTGTTTAAATTGTCAATTTATAAAGTCAAAATTTGCCAATGTACCTTTTCCAATAGCCACTGTTTAAGCTGCTCCCTTAGGATGATTCAAGGACAATGTTCTAGGCTTCTCAAAAATTTGTAGATTTAATTACTACTTTCAGCAGCATAAATGCCAGTGTTTAACACTGAGCTCATATAAAATCAGATACGGCCACTAAGTAATAAAATTTATCTTCAAAGGACTTTAAGTTAAAAACCAGCACATGCTGCTTTTAAGTTTTGTATCTACAAATACACTAATTTGTGGATTTTTACAAAAAGAGTGACGGTCATTTTAGGAAGACCAAAGGCAGACATGAGAAAGTGCTGTGCACATTGGCTCATTTCAAAAGCATTTTTTAAATTTTGAGTATTTAAGATAGTCTCATTTTCTTATCTCCAGGAGAGTTCAAATGATTGCTAGTTCCTGAAATCTTTGTATTGTAATAGCATCCTCCTTCTTGTACCTGAGTGAAATTCTTCAGCAGCAAGATCTGTATTGCAATTATAGTACTGGACGAAATTATCAGCCAAAGTGCTGTTTGTAATTGAGATATCTTTTCATTTCTACCCAGGGGTTCTGTTCATCCAGCATCCCTAGGAAAAATGTGCAGTTTTCTTGACAGATGTTCATTGTGCAAGGTAAGTCCTATGAAACCTTCACCAAAACTTTCTTTGGTATTTTGGCAAAATTTAAAATGTTTAATGCAGTGAACTTTTTACAAGTTCAGCTTTGAAAAATCTTTACTTCACATCCTAATGTAACAAATGCTTTACTATCTGTTCCTTGTAACGTATATAAATACTCATCAACTGATTAAAAAATACATCAAGACAGATGGCGCAAAGAAAATGTTTCCACAGAGTTGTAATTTACAAGATAAATAGTGATTAGAGCAGCATTCATGTTGTCTAAATAGAGAGTACTTATGTGCATTCAGAGTGTGTGTAGAATAAATGTTGAATACTCTTTGTAGGTTTACACCCTCTTGTTATGACCAAAGACCCATGCAGAGAGACTCAAATAATGACTGGTAATTTTCGAACTGTAACTGTGAGGCAAACAGAGCCGTGGGGTCAGTGAGGGAAAAAAGTACAGATTCCAGGAACTAGCAGTCACATTAACTCAGAAAAAGTGTGTGAGAAGTTGGGAAATAGAGGAAAAATCTAGAAGTATTTGGCAGCAGCCATCTCTGAGCCTCTATAAAAACTGTTGTAAGGGGGATAGCACTGCATTTCCAACTTACCTTGCTCCTGAGAAATCAGCCAAGTGTATTGCACTCTCTGCGCTGCTCCTGGCAGAGGTGGCACATCCTGCTTGTGCTGGATGGTTTGTACTCCTGATGGCAGCCAGGAGGTTGTGATTGTAGGGAATGCCAGAAGGTTTTTAAATCTGGCACAGATATCAATACCTTCCATAGTACCTTCTACTCAGGGAGCAAAAAGCACCGATAAACATTTGTAGATTGAACAGACAGACATCTCTGGGTTATCCTTCTCTCTGATTCATACAAGCACCAAACCAGCATGGAAGCATGTCTAATTAGTTTCCTACAGTTAGCTTTGAAAACATGGAAGAATAAAATCCAAGTCAAGTCCTAGGCAGCACTCTGTCTCACCATCTTGCTGTGAACTGCCTTGCATAGTTGACTATGACAATGGGAGAAAATTCCGGAAGATGTTTTTTGGAGGGGATGTAGTTGCCCTTAATGGGGGAAGTTCAGAAGTGAGACTCAGCATCACAGCACTCCATGGCACTGCCACCTTTCTTTGTTGACCTGTAATCCAGGTGCCTCTGCTGACTGAAGGCAGAGAGCTTGAGAGTATTATCCTGTGAACTGTCCCCAAACGGCTAAAACAAGCCAAATATAGATTGATTTTCTCAGGGGTTAATTCTGCACTGGATCATATCTGTGAAACAACATCTCTCTTCTGTGCTGTATCTTTTCTGTGGGATGGCTTTTAAAGCAATTTCACTAGCAAGCACTTTACCATCTATGCAAATATATAAATCTGCTGCAAGAGCTGCTATTCAAACAGGATTCTCTTCATAGGGGATCTGCAAAGAATTTTTGAAGTAAATCTACACTGCAGACCACATTCTTAAGTAAAACTGGCATAGTAATTTGAACGGCTGGGAAAAAAGCCAAAGGTTTAGGACATTAACCTGCATAACAGAGATTGATGAGCATTTTAGCATTAAACACAACATTTTTTCTAAGGTTAGCCAGTTATTTAAAGATTTGATGCTGTCCAGTTGAATAAGTACATTTTCATAAATAGTGATTGCATTTAAGAGTTCATTAACAAGCTACAAATGTGTAAGAACTCCTGCTATGTACTAATATAGCACCAAATATAAGACTGCATGTACAGAACTAAGTAAAGGTCACAGAATCACAGAATATTCTGTGTTGGAAGGGACACACAAGGATCATCAAGTGAATGGCCATACGGAGATCAAACTCACAACCTTGGCATTATGAGCACCATGCTCTAAGCAACTGAACTCATCTCAGGTTTGAGAAGTACAATATTTAAGCATGAGACACAGTGTGAGGTGATTCTAGAATGTCTCCTGATTTTTAAAACTAGTATTTGTAGCTATGACAGTGAATTCAAACAGAGCAAAAACCTGACTAGTAGTCAGGGACTGTCAGAAAACTCTGAAAAAATGATAATTTTACCATCAGCCTTGTACCTTTGTAGCACACTCATGTTTCTGCCTGTTAGTATATTTTTTTTCTCCCTGGAAACTAGATTGGGGAAGAAGATGGGGGATTTGAAACTTCACTCTTGAAGGCAAAAAGAGCTAAAACAATGCCAGAAATACAAAGCGGAGCTGGGAAGGTTACATGACTCTTTTCCTAGGGACGCTGGTATGGGAAAGGAGGACTCCCTATCCAAAAGTCTCACTGGCTGCAGAGCGAAGCGGCAGCTTGGTGCATCTTCCTGCATACCCAGACACGCAGCAGCAGTAAGCCTGACAAAAACCATGTTGACAAACTTGGTAAGAGAATGGTTCCCCAAAACTCTTTTATGTATTTGGGAGGAAAAGGAAAGAGAGTGTGAAAAGGCGCTTGCATCACTTGTTCGGTTTGATGCACTGGTGTCTCGATGAGGGCCACTTACTTCTGCATTGTCGTATTTATGTTTTCTAAAGGCTAAGAGTTCTTGTAAATGTTACCTTTGATCTGGCCGAAAGATCTTCTTTTCCCCTTTCCACTTACGTTATAACTGCAAGCCAGAACAATGGTACCTGTCTGCCTCAGAGCCGCAGGCTTAGAGCAGCAGCAGCATGTGGGAGGTGACCCCCAGATCACTTTCCCATGCAGCTGCAGAACTGGCTACACAACACAGCCTCCCAAAAATCTGCCTTCCACAGCTCCCAGGGGTAGTGGGATGCTCACAGCAATAAGCTACGTCAGTGAAGCCAGATTAGACCTTTAGGGCTCCAATGACTTCCCCAAGGAGGAGCGATGGAAAAGGATTAGCAGTTAAATTATTGCTGGTTGCAAATTAAGAGGGAAGTTGGAAACAAAATCTTAGTGGAGAAACTCAGCTGATGACTGGTAATAAAAATACATCCAGCAGCCTAAAAAGGTGGCCCTGGCCTAGTCCAGGAACCTCCAAACAACAGGGATGCATCCATGAAGAGAGGCCCTTGGCTGCAGCAAAGGAATGAGAAGAGCTGCACAGTGTATCAGTGTTTTCACCTGCATAGACAGTAAATCAAGATGTCTGCCTGGTTTACAAGGCATCTTTGGAAGAAAATAAATCTCTCTCTACTTTTGCTGAGGTACAAGAAATGACATCTGAGCTTTCCATATTTAACACAGAATATGTCACACTGATGAGTCAGCCATCTGCATCAAGGTGTCCTACTTTGGCATGTATGGCCTTTTCTCACTAAGTGTTTTCCCTAATATTTGTTTAGGCACCAGCTTAATTCTCTTTGCCAAGGGATAAAACAATGGTTTTAATTAACAGCTATTTACTACACAGTTAAGCCCTTCAGAAAAAAAATTTTTAAAAGCCCCAACCCAACCAACCAAAAAATCCTTAAAAGATAGCCCCCCACAACTAAAACTAGTCTCATTATTCATAACTTGTAAAGGAGCAGCAAAATACAAATCTTGTGTTTCTGCAGAACGAAGGCATAAGCAGAAGACACTTAAGCTTTTACTGGCCTTAAGGGTCAAAACACACCTGTGCCTGAAACCCAGCGAGGTGATCTCCCACTGCTGACAGCAGGAGAGCAGGACCAGGCACTGCGCCAAAGCAAACAAAGCACTCCCTATCCTGGAAGCATGGTCCCACTCTGAAACACAGCTCTGCAAAAAAACCCAAAACCCAAACAAACCCAAAAATCAAAATCAGGACTTGCCCTCTTCTTTAAATCAAATGGGTTCTCTTTCCCTTGCTGCAAATTAAACATGGAACTGGCGAACCAACTTGTCTCTTCACCATCAGTCATAAACATCCTGCAGCCAGAACCAAAGCATTACTTGCATCTGCATGACCCCAAGGTTATAAACTGGCCTCAGATACGAATATCATATTTGAATATGTTTGTTCATCATTATTAACACACGGCTAATACAAAGTGTTGAGGGTTTCTGACATCCTGCTTTATGACAGGACCTGTTTTTGATGTTTTGTAAGGCCATCTTGCTCTTAGCTACACTACTGCATCAGGAGTAAAACTTGCTAAATGATTTTTATGAGGATGTGCTTCAAGCAGACAGTAACAGGGACTTCATTTTGCCATTAACATCAAGAAATATAGCATAGAATACAGAGGACCAAGACTGTTTAAGTAATAAGATGACATTTTTACCATTTTCCATTAGAATGTTTGTTTTGGAAAGATAATGTTGCACAGAAATTACTTTAAAATTAGAAAATACATAGGCAGATAAAACTATTTCAAAGCAGACTTTTTACTATGTCTCTTTAGCACAGCTGAGAAAAATAAAAAATATCAAGATTCCGAATTCTGCTTCATCCGCTAGCTTCCCTTCTTCAGGAAGAGATCTTTCTTGATCTGGGCACTTGGCCAGCTCAGTGTCCAATAGGTTACTCCAGTTAGGAATAAAGCATCTGTGGTGCAGTTTGGTTTATTTACAAAAATTTAAGAAGCCCTGCTGCTTCAAGCACAGGATAAATCAAACAGCTGGAGACAGCTTCTTTAACACAGCTCTTTAAGCCAGCACATGACTCAAGCACCCTTTTGCAAGGCTTCTCCTCTGCCAATTCTCCACAGAGCAGCTCTTCATGCCCCTCACTGCCATCGTATACATCTCAAAAATCTGATGGCATTGGCCCACCAAAGTGGCCAGTGAGTGGTGGCACAGCTGCTCCCTGCCCCGACGTGAGACAGACAGCTTGGACTGCCATAGCTCAGCCGTGAGCATTTGGGGATGGCCACACTGAGAGAGCTTGGTTATTAATGCAACATATACCTTCTCCTAGCAGGTTCAGGGAGACATTCAGGAGGCTGGGAAACATGAACCAGTGGGTGATTCTCACTAAACAGGATTGTCGTACAAGTGTGGCTGCCTGAGTGGCCCCTACTGGCAGACCAATAGTTAAACTAATTGAACAAACGCTAATATAGACACATGAAATACACTGTCAACACCTTTTAAACTCAGCTATACCTAAAGGGACAGAAAATCATGCTATAATGGCTTTCAAAAAGCTCACACAGTCGATGAGATGCTGTTAAAGGGTGCAATGTTTAAGTGTTTGTGATGGGTTGGCCTTGGCTGGGTAACAAGTGCCCACCAAGGCCACTCTGTCACTGCCGTCCTCAACAGCACAGGAGCAGAACAGATAATGAAACGCTTATGGACTGGGATAAGGACAGGGAGAGATCACTCACCAGCTACCACTATGGACAAAACAGACTCGATTCGCAGATGTTAATTTAACTTACTGCCAATTAAATCAGAGTAGAATAATGAGCAGTAAGAATCAATCTTAAAAAGGCCTTCTCCACATGTCCCCTCTTTTCCCAGGCTCAGCTTCAGGGTTTCCTTACCTCCCCTCCCCCAGTGGCACAAGGGGACAGGGAATGGAGGATGCAATCAGTTCATCACATGTTGTCCCTGCTGCTCCTTTTTCCTCATGGGGAGGACTCCTCACACTGTTCCCCTGCTCCAGTGTTCCTCTGCTTCCAGTGAGACAGTCCTCCATGGACTTCTCCAAGGTGAGTGCTTCCCAGAGGCTGCAGTTCTTCATGAAATGCTTCAGCACGGGTGGACTCCACAAGGTGCAGTCCCTCAGGAAGGCTGCTCCAATGCTGGTCTTTTTATGGGCTCACAACTCCTGCCAGCAAACCTGCTCCAGTGTGGGCTCCTCGCTACACGGGCCACAGGTCCTGCCAGGAGCCTGCTCCAGCACGGGCTTCCCATGGGGTCACAGCCTCCTTTGATGGCACCCCCCTGCTCCAGCACAGTGTTATCCATGGACTGCAGGTGGATCTCTGCTCCCCTGCAGTCCTCCAGGGGCTGCAAGGACAGAGTCAGCCAGTGTTTCTTTTCCTCCACCTGTCCATGGAAAGAGTTAATCCTTCTTTCCTCACTTCAATTCAGGTGTATTAAAGAATTCCTTTTCAGTCCTATGATTAAATTTACCTTTTTTCAGTTCTAGTTTGGCACACTCAGGTGTTATTTTACTGACTAAATGTAACTTTTCAAAAGAAATTTCTTGGCAGGGGACAGCCATTTACAATGCTCCTCTGACAAATGCAAAGATGTCAGTCAATTTTTCCCTCAGTGTGCTGCAGCTGGGGAGACACTTGCCTTCTGAGGCTGGAGCTGCAAGGCAGCAAGTTGTGTATTAATAACTGAGAGGGAAAACGTTCAAGGAGGAGAAGGATGTCCATCAGCCTAGACAGAATATTAATGTCAGCAACCAGCACAAGAAGGGCTATTATTACTTTAATAACATCCAAAGATTATAAAAGAAGTTTATGTTCAGTCATTTCCTGCTGCCTAAATAATTCTGGGTCCCTGGTAATTGTATTTCAGCTGTTTCTAGCATTCATTATTGCCTGCAGAACTCCAGCGGTTTGCCGTATTTATGCAGCCTCTACTTAATACCAAGCCACTGCATAATAGTTTTACTATTACTGTATTTCATTTCACTAACTTGCCCTTTTTATCATCATTTCTGCCAGACAGCTATTCAGCTGCAATTTGAATCACAAAAAAGACCACTGCTTTCAGAACAACATTAGGTAGATAAATTTTCATGGAAAATTAGAGAAAGTACTAGATTCTACACCAGAGAGAGATAATGAGCACATTATGGACAAAGCAGATCGCCTGCATTAAATCTAAATACCAATGAGAAGTAAGTAAAATATGCTAAAGAAGTGTGGGGAAGTAACCAATCAGCTCACCTATGTGTGGCTGAAGCCTTGAAGACAACAGCAGGAACACATCAGGAATCCAAAATCAGTTCCGAGCGAAGGCTGTTTTCAGATTACAGGTCAGAACAAGGTATTTGCTTTTCAGCAGCTGCCCTCAATCACTGCTTACTCACAGCCCAGGCAGCACGATGGTATTTAAGACCCTGCCAGTCCAACCAAAGCACAGTCTAAGGAACTACAGGCCTGAAGAGCATCAGAACATGTTTGATGGCCAGACAGAATTCACTGGGTTTACTCACCTTGCTTAGACCTTCCTGCTGTGGCAAACAGGTCAGATCCAATACAACTGTACTTTAAATCATCCTGAAGGGCTCCTACCGCCAAGCTCAAAACACAGCTGTTTTGGATTGTGTTCTTTTCTTCCCTTTTTATTTTCCCTCAGAAGTGTTAAAATAGCTGGAGTTGGCCATTGTTGCGGTTTTGAGAGGGAGTTTTTTGCGTTATTTTCTTTCCCTCTTACAGAATTTTCCCTCATGCTAAGGGATAATTGCTGGGCGCTTAAGAAAGACAAAAAGATCTGGCCACAGGGGAGAGGTTCAGCTGTTCCTCTTTTACTTGGATTTTTTCTCAGGTGGGGTGGAGATGCTGCGAGATTTGAACTGGGAAGAAGGGGGTGGGTACAGTGCCTGGTGCTCTTTGTTCTCCCGGCGTTCGTTCGGAGGGGACAGACAGGCTGCAGTCGCTATGGGAAGAACTCACCGTCGCTGTGGGGTCCTGTCTTCAGCTGTTTTTCCTTCTGCCGGGAGTGGAACTTGCTGGCTGGAGCGCCCCGTTTGCACTGGGACCCTGTCTGACACCCTAGCTCACTAGGTCAAAGAGGGACCCTTTTCACCATCTGCTCAGGTGCCTCGGGGGGCCCCAGGACCCCGAGCCCGCCTTTCCCTGCCCTGCCGGGAGGCAGCTGCCCTGCTCCCGCCGTTCCTTCGCTGCTCCTTTGAGGCTTTGCTGCGCTGTAGCGCCGCACCGCCCCCCCCACCCCGCGCCGAGACGTTCCGGAGTTTCCCACTGCAGTTTCAGAGTTACATCTCGCCTACCACCCGGGATTTTGTGTTCATCCCTGCTGTTCCAGCCTGCTGTTTCCGGGGGATCCTCCTGAAGCACCGGGCCCGGCTGCCCAGAGGGTTTGTGAGGCCTTTCTCCCACCCCGGCCCGGCCCGGCCCGGCCCGGCCCGGCCGCCATCACCGCGTGCTCCCCGCGCTGGCTGCGGAGCGCCCCCTGCCGGCGCGGGGGAACCACCGCCCCGCCCCGCGCACCGGGAGCCGCAGCGCCCCCTGCCGGCCGTGAGCGGCACCGCCCCGAGGGGGAAGGGCCGGGCAGGCGGGAAGGGCCCCGGGGCTCTGGTCCCGTGTGGTGTTACTGCCGCAGTCCCTGCGGTTTCGTTTGCCTTGTTACACATACATGTCTGTTAGTAAAGAACTGGTACTCCTATTCCTCATATCTTTGCCTGAAAGCCCCTCAATTTCGAAATTACAGTAATTCGGAGGGAAGGGGGTTACATTTTCCATTCCGAGCGAGGCTCCTGCCTTCCTTAATAGACACCTGTCTTTCAAACCAGGACAGCCATGTGTGTTATTTACAGCATTCTATCTGGCTGCACATTAGAGGGGGTTCCCAGGATTTATCTCTCTTTCAGCAGCACAGCACAGCTGGAGAGTGACTTTTCCTGCACCTGTGGTTCCACCTTTCCCCTCATCTGCTTTGACTGGGGTCTGCCAGTTGAGAGGGACACCCTCAAACAATCTGCTTCTCGTTTCCCCCTGCATCCCCATGCGGTGATTTGGATGAACGAGCTGATCTGATGGAAAGCTAATCCACAAAAGCAAAATACTGATTTCCATAAAATCAGTAAACAGCAAACAGCAACAGTGTGAGGGCCCCTCTGGGCAGTGATTAGCAGGGCTCCCTCTGGCAGCTCCCTGCATTTGCTGCACATCGGGTGTAACCTGATCCCAAACCTGCTGGAAGAACAGACCATCGTTCTTCTGTCACTTGTGCAGGCATCATCACAGCAAAGTACTGAATCTACAGGAGATAGGCTGCACTAGAAAACACTTCTTGGGATTATCACCCTGCTTTCTCTTTGCTGCAGTTTTTGTTTGAGAAAAAATGCTGTGCAGGAGGATTTTGCTTAAATAATAATTATTATTATTACAGAACAAGTTCCTGAACTGCCATGCTCTGTATTGGCAGGGAAGTGAGAGACCTTGTACTTTAAAAACTGTTTAAATCCTCTGTGGTACTCCTTTTCTGGCTTTCACCTCCTGCAACAGGAGAAATTAAGTACAGCTGGCAGGTATAAAACCAGCCTTTTCTGAAGTTAAATAAGCAGGCATCAGAAAAGCAAGAAGTATTTTCTAATGGTGAATCCACAGTGGAAAGTGTGGGATGGGAAACTGGAAAATACAGGAAGTGGCTTGTAGGAAATCAACTGGGTTCATGTGTATAATGAACTTGAGGGTGGTGAGGAACATCCTGTTTTGATTTATGAACTGGGATCAGAGTGAGAGTGGAAGTGTCTTCTTGCGTTACTAAAACATGAAAAAATGTGCACGTATACTCTCTACATAAAATTAGCATCTCTGTCATCACATTCATGCATAAACATACTTTAAATTAATGTCTCTAAAACAATAGGAAAGGAGTCCCACTGATTGCAAAGTGAGCCCAAGGAGTTCTGACTTTTACAAGTCTAAAGAAGACTTGAAGACTTACACTCTATTAGCAAAACCTAATTCTAGCAGTGTTAGCTGTTCTTAATTGAAAATTTTCCTTAGATAGGAATAAAAGTAAGATCTGTAAGTGGCCTTTCAGAACCCATAGAAATATCAGTCGGTTTCCAAGAAATTCAGTGGTTCCATAGACTGAATTTTGGCTCCTACAGTATAAAGAAAATTTTATTTCAGGACCCAGAAACAGACAATACACAAGGTTTAAAAAAAAAAAGTTGGATTAAGAGAAAACTGGGATACCCGACTTGATTGTAAATGAGCAGACTTTTTCCTATCTGAGAGAAGCACTGCTTTTAGCCTGAGAACTGCAGTTTTGGATCATCCCTGAGCTGCAGTACAGGAGTTTTTGTTGCATTCTCCTACGCTGATTTCCTTAGTAACGACACAGGGCATCTAATCAATGTTCTGTCCATTGTTCTGTCCACCTGCTTAGAAAGCCAGCAACTAATTCTGATGGTATTTGACAAAAAATTATTTCAGAAGTTGCTAGATTCCAACAGGCAGTCTGGAGGCTACATGGCCAGGCCATGCCAAGTCACGAGCATTTACTTTGTCCCCCAGGAACCGAGACACAGAGTTTGAGTTGCCCAGCAAGTCAGCAGCAGTGACAAACCTATAAACTGCTGGTACAGCACATGACATAGCAACAGGGAGGAAATGGACGGAGACCGAAGATGCTCTGGCATGAGCAAGGTCTGGAAATGCCAGAAGGACGGACAAAATTGAGTGGTATGGCCAACAAGCCAAGGCCACAGGAAATCAGTCTTCTTAGATCTGCTGTTTACAAAGTAAAATTACAAATACATTTTCTAGGCATGTGTTATCCAGCTGCTTTAAGCATCCAGGGATAACATTAAGGTAAGTGCCTATTTCATTTTACTGGGTTGCTGAAACGAAAACCAGCGAACAAATGCTTGCTGGAAGCAGAGTAACATGCTGCAATTGAGCACAAGCATTTTCTGCTCTACAGGGCTCCACAGCAGCCAAGCCATGGCAGCACTGAGCATCCACTGCCCATCCAAACTTGCCAAGATAATAGCAGTCCTCTATTAACATTTTCTCAGCCTCCACAGCAAGCTTAAAGCTGTGACCCCAGTCAAACTTATCTCCCAAGCAGAGGGAGTCCTCTGGGGCTCAGAACTGTAAATCTCTACCATGTTCTTCTAACATAGGCTGAACAACCTCATTACTCCTGCCTTGGTATTCCTGCCTTGGTATTCAACATCGTGGTGCCCTCCCCACAGAACTGTCTCTCCAGATCAAGTATCAGCTCTCCTTATTTTCTGTGTCCGAGTTAACTCTATTATCCCACCAAGTTCTGCCATCCTGCAAAAGCTGGCAAAAAGCATTTGTCATGTTGACTTTATTACAAACGAAGGACACAAGACCCTAGAAAGGGTTTTGCCCCTTCCACTCCCCCCACTTCCCCAGTTCACTCTGGAAGAGAACATATAGTTCTGTACAAAGAATGATCTTTTCAGACTCAGCTAAGTTCACTACTCAAATCTTCTTCCTGTCCCAGAAAATGACGTCCTTCCCACGATTACTTTTTTTAATAGAGTTTTATGCAAAACCTAGCTCTTTGTGAAGAAGCACCCAGCCATAAATACTGCATAAGGTCTCCAGGTAGTTTAGAATGAAGGTGACCTCTGCTGTGACAAAATTATTCCATTGTAAGAAATCTTCAGCAGAAAGTACTCTGCTACCTCCAGAAAAAGTTATGCTTCCATGCTTTGAGCACAAATGGAAAAAGCTTTAGCTGGTGCAAAAGATCAGGAGGGCAAGCTGGCTGCAAGCACCTTAATAAAGTACATGTTTGCATTCCATTATGCTGCACATCAATAGCTGAACCTTTTCAATAGTGAATGCAGTCTTAAATCAACGCCAAGCGGTCAAAGTACAATTGCTGGTCTCTAGCAGGTGTGGGTGAGGCAGAGGCACGCCTTGCGATACAACGTGACCCACAGCTCTTGCTGTGAGGGGCTTCAAGAACAAAGCTGGCAGTCATGTAACGTTCCTGGGTTTTTAATGTGATTTGCACTAGTGCTGCCTTTGACAGGGGGCTAACAAGTTGTAGTGTCTTGAAAAAAAAGGGGGACTTTTAAATCTGTATTCCACAGCTTACTGTGGGCACCTCTCAGTCCATCTTAAACACACATCTGGTTTGAGAAACACCCCACTGTGGCAACTTCCAGAAGTTGCTTAGTGTGACAGTGCAAGAGCAACTTTTGCCTTGGACACAGGGAAAATACATTGCTAAGGCAGAAATCAACACTACAGCCCCGCAGCAGACAGTTCCTGATCACTTTTAACTTCCCGCAGCCATCCTACTTCACTGCACTGAACTTTCTCTCACCTGCACCGGTGGCAGCTCTCGAGAAGTACAGCCAGATCAAAACTGCACAGCTTCCCTGTAACAGTCTGTAAAAACCAGGATATAACCAGAAAAGCCTTGTCACTGCAGATTGTCAAGTCTGCTCTGATTTAGTGCATCACTTGCGATGTGAACCTTAAACATACATTCTCATTTCAGGACAACTATGCCAAAGTATATTTTATTGACACTCTTCAAACAGCCTGTTAGAGAGAAGTAACAGTATTCAACAATAAGAAGGAAAAAAGAAGATAAAAAGCTGTAAAGCTGCTAGCTTGCATTCAGTGTTAAAACTTGGAGGTATAAACAGAAGCCTGGAGTAAAAATATTAAGTATATTTCCAATCCTTCAGTGCAGAAAATCAGCAACAATGGTATTTACTCTACATTCGAAGTGTTCCCATGTTCAGTTCCAGATATATGCCTCTCTTCTATATATATTTCTGATAACTTATGTACAAATAAGATGTCCAACATCTGTTCTTTAATACAAATATGTAATCTTCATGACTGAAATATTACAACAGTTTGATCAAAAGTATAGAAAAATCATTTTACTATTCTTTTTTAAAGGCAGCGTTTAAAAAACCCCACCCTTGAACCCAAATGACCTTAGAAAGACAAGTATTTCTTCACCGTAATAATACACTGCTCATTCAACATGCAAAGTATTATTGCATACATAAGTCACATGAATTACAACTAAGTCTGAAGGAAATGTGCTGTGCAGCCCATTCTAGCAAGTGCTAGCTGTAAAGATCATACATATCACAGAAGAAAGCATAAGTACTAGTGTATTTTTAAATACAACACTACAAACTCAAGTATTGTCCTCGTACTAAGACTTTAAGGCAATTAAGAGCTGGGAAGCTTCAGTTTGGCACAGCTGCATCAAGCTCTCCCCCTTTCCCAGTTATGAGAATTTATTTTTAGAGGGCTGCTGATGAATTGTTGCTATACATTAATACAACTCAGTATGAAGTGATAAGTCAGTAACAAAAGTTTAATATCCCCAGTTTCACTGAGCTGATCAAATTTAAGCAACGGTTTATCCACCAGCTAAGTTTTCCAGCATGGATTTCTAATTGTTATGAGAACAGAGAAAATATTCAACATCTAACCTCTCAGCAGAATTGATTTTATGACTTGAATCCGTTCTTGGGGTATTACAGAATTTAAGGGTTCGAAACAGATCTGACAGTCAAATAATATTCAGCTTTATAGAGGATAATTATTTGCAGTAAAAATACTTTGTATAAACATACATACAGTAGATCCAAGTCAACAGGCATTTCTTTATGGCTTTTTTCACTGAGGTACTGTTGTAACATCCAGCAACAGGACACAAGTGTTTTATGGTATAAACACCACATTCATCAACTGTACCACCAACTCATGACAAGTGGCAACAGACTACAAATCCTGCTTCGCTGCAGGATTACAGGAAAAGAGTCTTCCCTGCTATGTGGAGAGTCTCAGTGCAAGCTACAGAAAGCCTTAAAGGCAACTGGCATCAATGGGGGAAAATTGAAGTTTCACTCCAGTTAAAAGGAGAAAAAATACTCGTGGCAAATTGAAATCTCATTCCTCAAAATTAAGAGCAAACCTAATATTCCAAGGCAGCAAGGGCATGCAGCACAGCAGCCGTACATTAAGACTTGAAATGTGTCATTAAGCTCTTGCATCGGACCTTTAAGTGCATGCACAGGCTCACAGCAGCCAACCTGTGACCATGACACCACACAGACCAGCAGTGACATAGGGGAGGGGGCGAGCACATGACTTCTGTTGATCCAACAGCAGACAGAAAACCCCTGGTGACCAGGAGTGTATTCCTCAGCTGTCAAAAGCTGATCTATGAATACACAGTTGGTTCCTTCTTTCACCGTTTACTTTAACTGGGGGGGAAAAATGCAAATCACAGCACTCCACTCCCAGTACTCTTAGCATAAGGGGAAAGAGATGCTCTGTTAGCATGCTTGTTGCTATATGCATTTATCATTCCACCTTTACAGCAGAAAGTATTATTTTTCTGTTTTTCTTTTTTAAACAGTGGCCATATGGTTACTCCAGCCAAGACTCCCATTTTTAGTACACATATGCTAAAAATATGTTTCTGCAATAAATACTGTTAGAGTGAAATGGAAGTTCAAAACATGCTCAGTTAATTATGGCAAGTAGTTCTTACCAATTAAGGTTTTTTAACCCCATAAATCCACTAAACAGGTTGCAGATGCTCGAGTTCCTTATATGAAGATACAGCACAACATTTAAAACTCAGTGCTTAGCCACATACAATCCATACTGTAATCTATATACATGTTATAACATATCCCCACTTAGATCAACAAATTCATCATCCCTCTTGACCAAGTCATCTTCATCTTCCAAGTCTTTCCAGGTGCTAGTGGGTAAAGCTGGTTTGACAGACTGTCTCTGAAGTAAAGCAAATGGAAACAAGGATGACAAACGGGCAGAATTTCTCAGCATGGGAACAGAACGTACACCTCCAGAAACAGCCTGACTGTGTTCTTCATCCATTTTCACCTGCAGGCTTTGCACTTCCTCCATCAAGTCCAGAATCTTGGCAGCTGTAGCTATTGTTCCACCTCCGTGAAGCTGGGCCTCAGGAATCCATCGTAGGTAACGCTGTGCCCAGACTTTGATTTCGGGGCCATCGATGCGTGGTAACAGAAGACCGTGGTAGTCGACAGGTTTGCTATGCCAGCTATCATAAAACTCCCTTAAGCTATTAGGGGGCTCGTCTGAAGAATTTATGAACTTGCCAATTCTTTTACCCAGAATGTTTTTAATTAAATGATCTGTTTCCTCCCTGAAAAATCCTCTCTTTGTGGAAGGCTTTGCCTGTGTCAGTGGCAATGAAAGTTGCCGTTGATGCTTTAAGAGGAAAGAAAAGAAAAATACTCAGATAAATATTAATGGGACTTCAGAAAGCAGCTTTAGGAGGACGAAAATGTTGTATTCAGAAACTACTTGCAAGCAACAGTAACTGGAACTATGTCGTAAAGGAGTGGCTGTGTTTAAACTGTTATTTTTCAATACATCAAATACTTCACAGAGCATACTTAGTATTGCCAACTGCCTTCCCTGCACTAACCCAAAGTAACACTGATAAAGAAATTTTCTTTGAAAAAGCCAAATACTTTGCTTACATTCAAGTATTAAAAATGTCCAAGTTTAGTTTAAGCTAGTTAGAAATCAGAGAGCACTTGACTTATAGGCTTTAATCCATTGGTCCCTCATTCCATCTCAGATTAATGCTGTAGATCATACTGGCAGTGTCTCACTTGGGAGTGCTTTGTACAGGACAGAATTTAACCAGTAAATTACAGCTGAAAAGAGGCTACTACAAACAAACGTTTTTCCCTGAGTTAGTGCTACTTTCCAATAATGAAGTGGTCCATCCATAATCCTCCATACCCCAGACAGTTTTTGCTGTTGTTGGTCCCCCTCCCACTCCAAGTGCAGACACACACTCCGGTTACACTCAGACAAAATTAGGGAGGCAATTACAAACCTGCTGTGTATTTCAGTTAGGTGCTCCACGGAACAACTAAGTGAACTCCCTTCAAACACATCAGTGCGACTCACCTGAATGAATGTTAAATCTCATGACTTACTCCTATACTTGCACAGAAGTATGAAAAAAAAGAATCCCTAATTTCATGGCTATGAATCGTTACTGTAAAACAGTTATTTCCAACTGAGGTGGATGCAAACTGGGTTCCTAAGATCAGGTGGGTCTGAGGTATACATGCATTTTGTCAATTAATAAAAGTCTGCACCAATACTTTCACTATGAGTACATTTGAAATAAGAGATGTGCAAAATATTTCTAGAATTTAAAAAAATAGGTTTTTTTAGCAGCAGATATCTTACTTTGAATCGTGCAGTCTTCCGTTGACTTTTATCTGGTTTCGGTTTCTCTGCATAAAGAGGGTTGTTCAGAAAAGCCTGGGCCTTGGGGTCAAACTGCACAGACCAGTCCCACACAGTAAGGAATCTGAAAGGACCACTTTGTGTCTTGAGGCTTTCCCCACTCTGCCAAAACAAATAGGTCACATTTAATACTGCTAGAAGGGAATTCTGACTAAGTCAAGGTGAAATTAAGAAACGGGTTTTTCAGAAAAAAGGCCAATAGCTGAACAACAACAGTGCAATTAAGACTTTCACAGATGAAAAAAAAATAATCTCAGGGGAAATAAAAAAGGTTTTGAAACTTGAGCAGGAGACAGACACTTGGACACTTCAAACACGGGGGCATGTTAGGATTCCAAACAATTCCAAACAACAAAAGTCAACTGCAGTCATGCAGTGCTACTGGCCTATGATCAATGATTTATTTGTATGAAAGACAGTAATCTTCACTTTTTCCTTTAGTCTCTGTGCAGCCTTGCAGAGGATACTCCCATTGCTCCCTGCTTCTTAGGCTAGAGAAGAGCATGATTCAAATATAAAACAACATTCAGGAGATGCTGATTTTGGAATACAACAGAATATACTATACAAGAACTTTGTAGATAACTTATTCTGCAGGACAGCTGAATAGTCCTCATAGATTAAGGAACTCCAATTTCACTGAAGAGCATTAAACAAGAAACTACAGCCACACATTACAGGTTATGTATTCCTCTTGTCACCATAAACTCCTATGTCCTAAACTTGACTCCTTATAGCCAAAACTGCACTCATTCAGCCTTCAAGACACTTCAACGAGTAAAGAAAAAGGTGCTGTTGGGAATTAGCTTTTTTTGAGCGTTGTTTGTTGGTCAAACTCCTTCTCCAGCACACTGCCTCCACAAAATACCAAACCCTTACCTTATTAGTGTCTCTTTGATGTTGAGAGTTGAAGAAGAAAGTGCTAAAAATAGGCACATAGAGGCTGTCTGACAAGACAGTTAAGTAAGTTTCTGTGAACTCAAATGCTGGAGGATACTGTTGTACCAGCTGCCAAACACAATTTAGCAGGAGCAGAAAAACAGGAGCCTAAATAAATAAAATATTTCATCAGTTTCAAAAGTTAAAATTGTTCCACCATGCAGACTATTTATTTTATAATATTTAGTGACTCCAAATACAAATCTTAAGGCAAGAAGCCTGATTAACTACAGAACTGCTGCATATATATTTGGCTGAACTCTCAAAAAGTATTATCTGAGCTACCCTTGGCCAATTATTGACAGAAGAGATGAGCACTTTCTACTCTGAATTTGAAAGTTGCCACCATGTAGCCTTTTATGGGTGACAAAGCAAAACTAGTTTACAACAATTCTTGATCAGAATTAGTCAGTTTACACCTATTATTTCCATTCTGTACAGCAATCTGATCTAGTCCCAAAGCAACACAGTATAAAGTTGATTTCTAGATGTGACAGGAATAGGCAAATAACTTGAATTACTTCTATGGATGCTACTACTATTTAACACAGTTTTCAAGGGCACAAGATCCACGATTTTCAAAAGACTCCAAGACTGGGAAATTTTACATTTGTTCTCTTAAATCATAAAGACATTGCTGACCTCTAAACAGCAGAAACAGTGACACTGTACAAACATCAGCCCATAAAACCAAACACAGAAGATCCTCAGAGTAACGGGAACTTCTGGACTAACAGCTAAACCCCTCGTCATGATAAGTAAGCTTGTAAATAGTAAGGAAGGAAAGAAATTTTAAAATTCATACCTCCTCTTTTTCACTTTTATGTAAGTGGTTACAACGATCCAAAAAGCCATGTCCTCCAATCACCCACTCCTTCTGAATAAGGCTCTGAAACCCTGACTTTGTTCTGCTATATGAATCCATCATCACTTGAACCAGACTCGAGATTACACAGCACAGATCAGTAGCACTCTCTTCTACAAGAGAACAGAAACCATATTCTTTACTAAGCCATTCCTCAAACTTTGTGTAAGAAAGCAAAGTATTGCTACGTTCACATAAACAAAATCGTATTTCAGGATCAGAGCAGCACAGAAATTTTTACAAGTCAGAAAGAAGTTAATCCATGATTCCAAATATAAGGTTACTGACACACTCATCCTAGGAAAATACACTGACAGTAAAACCCAATAAAGCCCCAAACTTTACCACTGTAACTTGCCTGTGCCCTTCGGTCTCCCACAAAGCACACATTGCCCCTCAGCCCCTTAAGCTTCCTATCCTCCATGCCTCTTTTCACAAGGTGTGAAACTGCCTCCTCATGCAATACACATTCTTCACCTTCCCAAAAGGTGCCTCCAGAAAACACCTCTTTTCTGTGCTAGGTTTCTCAAATGGCAAAATATGGGAAAAACCCAACTAAATTACCAATCCAAGAGTCACTTAATGGTTAACATTAGGTTTGGTTTTCCATGTGATTACTCAGTCTAGGAAAATAAAGTGCTCAACACATTTAGAGTAAGCATTGTCTTCCACTTTTTTTTAAATGAAGAGGCTACAGAATATCCAGCATATATCTAGAAAATATAAAGGTTATTTTGCGAAGTTTTCGTATTACTGGTCCTCTGTGTAGATACGGTTCCCCTTCCCCTTGAAGTACAGCAAAGGGTCTAGGAGACCTTAAATAAAATAAACTGGGAAACAGGAATGTTACCTCTTCTTTATGCATGATTCTCCTGACAATTTATCAGCAGCTTTCTCATTCATATTCCTGTCTTAGCCTGCAACTGTGGTTACCATATTTTTTTTAACTACAGGAAGCATTTCCAGGAGTGTGAGAGATTTAGGTGCTTTGCTTTTACTTGAGTACTGTATGAATTTTAGCAAGTCTACTGTAATTACAAACTTACAGTTTAAACTACTTCAAAATGAATTTTAAAAAAATATAAAGGACTATCTCATTAAATACTTACCTATGAGGAGAACATTTGTATGCTGTATTTCCAGACACTCAACAACTTCTATTGCTTTCTTCAAGACTCTCCTGTTTTGGTACAGGAAAAGTTGAGTGAAGTTTCTTATATTAGTTTCCCCTAGACAGGGTTAGAATGCCATACTTGAAACTTGACTAGTTCTTTAAAACACAAAACCCATGCTCAGTTTGTGTAAATGAAGAACTGTTTAGCTTCAGGAACTTTTTATTTGGCCATTAACCATGCATTTTCAGTTGCTATGATACAATACTTTATTCTGGATCAACAGCAGCCATCACACACTGAAGTCTTAAAATTGCTAAGAACCAGATCTTTACCCTGGAAAGAGTCAGCATCACCACATTTATGTTCTAAGGTACTACATAGTACATTTCTTCCAAATCCGGTTTTAAGAGGCAGAGGGAAGGATGAGCAATCAGCTCTTGTAAACACTCAGACAAAATTTATTCAGAGAATATTTTTACACAAGGAAGACTGAGTGGAATTACAGATCACATAAAACCAGATGTAACACTGTTGGTTTCTAGACCTAAATCCTCATAAAGACAGTTATTTTTTGCAAAAGCCTGCACACAAATTAGGATTTTTGCAATAGCTTAGGTCACTAATAGAAGCTGACAGTTTATTTCTTAAGTGTGGAGTTTTCAGATTCTTTGTGCTATCATCTAGAACATGTGAGAAGGTATTCCTGCTAACTGCAAGAGCCAAGAACAGGCTGATCCAGCAACCAACTGGATCCAAGTATGGAAATGACCAGTCTCAAAGCAACCTCAGGATAGCAACCCGGCCTGGGTTTTACTTTAAAATACTTGTGATCTTAGTTATGTCACTGAATTTCTCAACATGTGGTCTTCACTAGAACCTTTCAATAAAAATGCATTTAAATTCTGGGTTAATAAGTTAATAACTATCAATATTTATTAATTGTTATTGAGACTAGAAGGGACTGGAGCTGACTGCAGAAGCACCTCATGGTAATTAGCTGATCACAGAATAAACTGACAGACAAAAGAGCTAGCACAAAGTAACACTGAAAACAAAACTCCTCAATACTCCACTACAACAAGCCTTAAGTTAGCCAACACCATTCCAACACTTACTCACTCTGGACTGCTGAAAGAAGAAAAAAGAACTTAAGGAACAATCAGCACAGGAGGGGGACAAAACTGAGAAGAAATGTCATTTTATCAATCTTTGGTGGGCTAACATCTTGAACACTGCACTTCATCTCATCCTAAAGGACATTACAGAAGTAGTACAGAGAAGAATGGCAAGGCCAGTAAGAGACACAGAATAGTTTCATGCAAGAAACAAACATGATTCTTGAGTTTGGAAAGAAGGTGACAGTGCAGCATAGAAATTACTGGATCTATAGTCTTAATAGGCCTTCTGGAAGAGTTGTCTTTGGAATGATCTGCTACTTCTCATATCCACATTTAAAGTGGAAGGCTTAACACAAGACTCTATTGTTAAAAACACTGTCTCATGTTGCAGAAACAAGATATATAAATGGAACCATAAGCCTGTCTTAATTTTTTTCCTACTGGCAGTAAAGAATGTCATTCAATTCCAAGAAACTAGCTAGAAAACCCACTACAAATGCATTTATCAACAATCTGAAACACAGAAAGCTGAAGCTAGAGCAAACCTGATTATTTCTAGCCAGTTTGTGCTCTCCAGTAATGAAAACCATTTCACATCAGTTGCCCAGAAGTCTGTACTGTTATCTGCAAAAAGAGGGAAAAACAAAAAACTGGGTTGTTCACACACAGAGAGTGATAATTAACAGCCATCCGTTGTATTCCCCTTCAGTTATGAACTGATACAAAACAACCAATACTATGGAGTCAGCAAATCTCAATCGCTATTAAAGCTGACAACATATAACTAAATAAAGAAGTGAAGTAGTCTTACAAACACCAGTGGAGTTTTATAGCACTACAACCTTTTAGAAAAAGTATGTTGAAGGTTCATGGCAATCAAACCAGGTAAACAAATCTGTTGACAAAAATGGAAAAGGAATTAAAAAGTTTAATCAGAAATGATGATCTACATAAAGCTTAACATAAAGAGGCTGGATTTTGAAAATCATTACCATCACAACCAGAAGCATCAATGGGTTTTAGAAGTAGGTTATAAAAATTTATAGAATGTAAGAGTCTACCTGAAAAACATTTTAAACAGTCTTTGCTGCAACTAAAAAAAGGCATTAAAATACAGAAAAGGGGAGGCCAAGTTCAATACCACAAAGTCATTAAACTCTTATGTATTTCACTAAGACTTTTGTAGGTTTTTTTAAAATGCCACCTAAGTCTCCATTGCTTTTATTTCTATCAAAGCCAGTCAACAGACATTGGAAAGCTTTCACAAGCTGATACAGTCACTTAAAACCAGAATAGATTACACTTCCTGCATGAGACAAACCCTGAAGGACAAGGCCTACAAACAGTGAGAAACCAGATACACACACTTCTCTCCTCCCCCACCTTTCCATGATAGTTGCAGTTCCACGTTCCATGTTTCTGTGTAACTGCTCACGTCCCAGAACCTCTCTCCATACACTTCCACTGTCCAATTCCAGCACATATACACACACTTCTGCCTCTGCTGCATCTCTCACCTATGCCTCAAATGCACAAGCATATACATGTTTTGTTCCTGTAGCTGTTCTGTCCCCATGCCTCTATCATCCCTCATCCTGCTCTTTACACATTTAAATTCCTCTCCCAATTTCTTTCACCCTAGCCATAGAAACTAGCTCTCCACAAAAGCATTAGAATGCATCTTCAAAACTCTGTTCCATTAGATGCAGTTTTCACCAAATCCTACCACTCTCAGAGTACAGAATTTCTTCCTAATACTTGATCTAAACTTGCCCATTCTCCTCAGTCCTGTCACTTCATGCTCTTGTCTAAAGTTCCTCTCCAGTTCTCTTGTAGCCCCTTTAGGCACTGGAAGGTGTGATAAGGTCTCCCCAAAGCCTTCCCTTCTCCAGACTGAACAACCCCCACTTTCTCAGCCCTTCCTCACAGCAGAGGTGCTCCAGCCCTCTGATCATCTTAGTGGCCTCCTCTGTACTGGCTCCAGCAGGTCCCTGTCCTTCCCGTGCTGGGACCCCAGAGCTGGATGCAGGGCTCCAGGTGGGTCTCAGCAGAGCAGAGCAGAGGGGCAGAATCCCCTCCCTCCCCTGCTGCCCACGGGGCTCTGGATGCAGCGCAGGACACGTTTGGCTCTCTGGGCTGGGAAGTGCCATGGCCGGGGCATGCTGCCTATACGATATTAATTAGGGATGTACAGGACAAAAGTAATGGTTAATGTGTTCAGACTTCAGAAGACAGTAATAAGCTAGTTAATTTCTGTAAGATCTTACTACTTCTGCAAAAGGTTACCTGAATATTTTTCTCAGACTGCAAGTGCATAGTGCTATATTCAGTGAGGTACAGTCTACTATCAAACCTCATTTAAAAAGCCGTAAGAAAAAAACACTTACTTGATTGCAGTTTTGACACATTCCCCTTTCCATTAATATACCACAATGATACAACTACATCATCGAAATACACAGTATTTCCTGAGACAGGTTAAATGACTTTAATTGAAGCTTTGGCCTTTTTTTTCCTACAGAGGGTGAGTTACCAGAAACCACATAAAAAGATAAGTAACTATTTTTAGCTCTTAAGATTTACTGTGGATTTGAGAGTGTATTCTAGACAAAATCCTCAGTGTGAAACTCTAATATCTCATATTAAAAGTGGAGTGGATCTTTTTTCATCAGGAGATGAGGTCAAAGTGTTTCATGACAGCAAAATAGTTGGAAAGTCTCAGAAGAAAGAAGTCTGAAAGCCTAGAGCATACTTTCTCATGGCTCCTATTTTATTGCTTCCTAAAGGACAGAATTTAGGCAGCTTCGTATGTTTTGAGATGTGACTAGTGTGTAACACCTAGCACAAAAATTAATTAGCATTTAGTCTGCACTCTTAACAGAGCACAAAGGCTAAAAGGCTGACCACAGAAGACGAAAAAATCTTCCCCACAAACTTCACTCCACAGCGTGTTCCAACTAACACTCAAGACTCCACTCCCTTTAAAAGTAATTTTCAGATACTGTGACAGCTTAGCAAGAGGTGGTTAAGTCAAAGAACTATAAACCTTCATTCACATCCCAGACATAAGCACAGCCTTCAGTTGAGTATTTTAAAATCTGCTTTTAACCACCCTCAAATTCAAGACACCAATCAAGAAAATTACTGCACTCATGAGATACAGCACATCATTGTTATGCTTTGCTTTAAACTCTGACTTACCTATCAAAAACAGCTGTTTAAATCTTGTGTATGCAGTCTGGATATCTTGCAGAGATGGAAGGCTGCTTGACAAGTCATCCGTCTTCAGGAGCTCATAGGGAGGTTTGCTAATTGTCTTATAGATTCTAAATCAAACCATCAAAAGATTAAAGCCTTCTGCTTCACAAGTCAAATAATGCACCAAGTATTATCACTGAAGACAAAGTTAACAGGCATGATTTGTGAAAGAGCTGTAATACCAGAAGATAGATACCATAGACACTATAGGAAGCTAGTGGCCTCCGTGCATTTTTAAGTAGTCTGGAAGCTTGCCTACAGGTTTTTAACAAGATTTGATGCTTTTAACCATTACATCAATAAAATTATATTTGTGTCTCAGTTATGAATATTACAAGCACTACTGTTTCTTTAGTATTTTCTGCACTAGACACATCAAAATCACTTTACTAGAGGGCTGCTAGAGGTGTATCCAGAAAGAAGAGATGGATAGAGACACCCAAACCTCCCAGCAGAAGCTTACAATTTCTCTCGACTTTGGCCAAACGGTTCTGATACCTAGCTGCCAGGTCTTCTAATGAAACACACGAGTAAGGGAAATTATTTGGATTCAAACAATACAATGTATCTTGCACTTCCCTATATATCTACTATTTTTTTCCCCTTGAAGGAGAGGAAAAAAATACCAGGCCAAATGGTGCTTTGGTTTCGACCCAGCATATCCCCTCTCACTCAGGTTCCAGAGCTCAGTAACTACATCTGCTGTCTCACTGGCCTCTTATTGTCAAGACCTGTGAAAAGTCGCTCTAGCTCATACTGCGGAAGTGAGGCCTTGTGGGCACTTTTCCAGGCAGGACAGAGTGCTTTGCTACCTATAGGCTGTAGCACAGAAGCCTGCTTTAGGTGAGAACTACAGGGGTCCACATCAGAAACACAGGTTACCAGACCGCCTGGAAGATGCACCAGATCACAGAGCTGAGGGAAAGCAATCGCTGGCCAAATACAAATACTTCTTCCAAATGAAGCAGTAAAGAACTTGTGCTGGAAGATCAGCTCTGAACAGCTTTTTTAAAAAGATAAACTGCTAATTGTAAACATCTGCTCTGTGCCTGAGTTCAGACTATTACTGTAATGGCACTACAACACACCCTGATGGCCAATTCGTAGATATATTTCAGACTACAGTGATTAAGCACCAGTATTGCACAGCAAAGAAAATCAGCAATACCGCCCCAAGTTCAAATGGCCACAGAGAAGGCAACAAAATATCAGAGGATACCTTGTTACAGCTTACCGATAGTTTTATTTACTTTTCACATCATGAAATAGTATTAAAAACAGTTCTAAATCATGTAATCTTCCCCATTTCAGGGTAGAAATATTAGAGAATGTGCAGAAAGGGCCACAAGCTTTTCCTATGCAAGTATAATTAATTTTATGAACAAAAGCAGTTTTAAGAGCCCGGTCAAGCTGTTTTCTGTTAGTTCTGTGTGACTAACAGGCTCTCCATCTATGAGGAGCAAGGAGCCAATGTTCAAGGCACAGACTGTACGTATGAGGCTGTTATAACAGGTGGCTGCTGAGAGAGAAGCTCTGTCCAGGACACACAACAGGTTAAAAAAAAGACAAAATTAAAGGGCAAAAAGTCATTGCCATAAGTGTCAGACAGCTGTACTCCTTCCCTTAAGTAAAACTTGTAATTTTTCAAACTGCTGAGCTAATTCAGCTCGCTACCCCACCTGAAAAAGTGCTGTCTGCCTTCAGATCTGAAAGCTACAGTAGTGAACTGCTTAGGCTGTCTCATACATTTTAGATCACCTTATCTCAAGTTATTTAAGAGCATGAACCTAGCTCTCAGAAGATGGCAGAGTCTTAAAAGCTCAGATTGCAAATCCACGTTTAGAGATGGGAGTCTAGATTTCTCTTACTTGCAAAACAATTAAGCCCATTAAACCCTACAGGCTTTGCTGCTGCTTTACCTAAATAACACACCACAGTTTGTACAGATTCCTCAGACATATACATGTATGTACTTCCACAGAAAAAGCCTTCAGTGAGTTCCAGTCCTGCACAAGTGACCAATGCCATTAGGTCAAGGGCTTAAACACATTCCACTACAGAAAACTACTTTCAGATATAGAACTCATTTCCTGATATGTGAAAGCTTAAAAGATATAGCATATATGGAAAAAGAGAAGCAAGGTCCATACCAAGCAAAGGGTTGTGGACAGAATAGCTATTACTGACCCATCCAAGAAGGCTTTTTGCATTTGTGAAGTGCTGTCATCCTGTTCTTTGGGAAATGCAGACATTTTGAGGAGAGCAGCACCGTTATGGCAAGACCAACACCAAATCTGCAGAAAGATGTTTACCAGGTGAGAAAAATTATTAAATTGTTCTATACAAGGTATTTGCTTAAGTGATTGAGTGATTTCAAAATTTCTGTACTTTTGCTTCATTGAATTTTTAGTGTATTTAATAACACCATCAATAGAAGCAAACTCCTACACGTGCACCAAAATTACATGTCTGAGTACACTATGTTACCACTTGCAATTTTTAAGTTAGGCTTTACACAGGCACAGGGGAATATATAGTGTCAGATTATGTCAAAACATTACTTTCTCAACTTCCCTCACAGGTAAAAAAAATTAATCAAGAAGTCTATGGCCAAATTATGTCAGAATATATGCCACAGCAAGATAGAACTTGTAAGTAACTTACATATATATATTATCCCCCAGTTTCTCCACAGAGATGATAGGTTTTTCTTATAGTTCAGCACTGAGATAACTCACAATAGATGCACTGATGTTTTTTCATGTGAACTATGCATAAAGAGTAATCTAGGCACATGAAATAAAGTGTTGAACACCCCACAGCTGAATCAGATGTCATGGTCACAGGTATCCCTTGTGGCAAATCAGTCCTGAAAGCTTCTTACTTCCCTTTACACATAGCTTCCTCATTCATACCTACTCCTTGAAGCTCTCAAGATGATCTGTAAACTTTCATTGAAACAAGGAGTAAGAATCATTTTCAGCAGGAGTATTACACAAATGAAATCAGGAAGGATGCAGAAACCTCACAATCATGAAGAGTAGAAAAAACTACTATAGTGTCCTTCAATTGCCTTCTCAAACCAATTTAATACAGTCCAGCTATATTAACACTGGCTTCACAGAAACAGTTTGGAAATAATTAGAAGAGTTCTACAAGGCCTGTGAACAGTGGACAGCTACAGACGTTGTCATCTATCTGGACATCCGTAAGGCCTTTCACATGACTACCCACAACATCCTTCTCTCAGAACTGGGGAGATCCAGATTTGATGCATGGACTGTTCAGGGATGAGGAATTGCTTAAATGGTCACATCCAGAGAGTAGTGGTCAATGTCCCAATGTCCAGATGGAGATCAGCAATGAGTAGTGTCCCTCAGGGATCTGTACGAGGACCAGGACTATTTAACACCTTCATCAATGACACAGTCAGTGAGATCAAGTGCACTCTCAGCAGATTTCCAGACTACACCAAGCTGAGCGGTGTGTTTGACACACCTGAAGGACAGGATGACATCCAGAGGGACCTGGACAAGCTCGAGGAGTGGTCCATGGGAACATCATGAGGTCTAACAAGGCCAAGTGCTGGTGCTGCACCTGGGTCAGGGCAGCCCCTGGTATCAGCCCAGGCTGGGCATGAACAGACCGAGAGCAGCCCTGCCCAGAAGGACTTGGGGGTGCTGTGGGTGAGAGGCTGGACGTGCCCCGGCCATGGCACTCCCAGCCCAGAGAGCCAAACGTGTCCTGGGCTGCATCCAGAGCCCCGTGGGCAGCAGGGGAGGGAGGGGATTCTGCCCCTCTGCTCCGCTCTGCTGAGACCCACCTGGAGCCCTGCATCCAGCTCTGGGGTCCCAGCACGGGAAGGACAGGGACCTGCTGGAGCCGGTACAGAGGAGGCCACAAAGATGGTCATAGAGCTGGAGCATTTGTCCTGTGAGGACACGCTGAAGAACTGGGGTTGCTCAGCCTGGAGAAGGCTTTAGGGGAGACCTTTTTGTGGCATTTCATTACTTACAAGGTGCTTAGAAGAAAGATGGAGAAAGACTTTTTAATAGGTCTTGTTGTGATATGACAAGGGGTAGTGGTTTGAAACTAAAAGAGGGTAGATTTAGAATTACATATGCGGAAGAAAGTTTTTACAAGGAGAATGCTGGAAAACTGGATGGACCAGGTTGCCCAGAAAGGTGGAAAATGCCCCAGAAACATTCAAGGCCAGGTTGGACAGGGCTCTGTGCAACCTGATCAAGAAGATGCTTCTTTTCATTCTAGAAGGGGATTAGACTAGATGGTGTTTAAAGGTCCAAACTATTCTACAATTATGTGAACGCAAGATGGAATAAAAAATCCCAAACATTTCTATGTAAGAACCAGTGTAATAGGTCTCTGACTCTCTGAGAAAAAGTGGACCAAACTACTTTGACCTTTAGGAAGGACAGTACTGTACTATCTTCTCCATGGACCAATTAGTTTAAAAGCATGAAATGAACATGGCTTTCCCTGGCAAATTTAATGGGCCTACAGCAAGCAAGGTAAGACCTCACAAGTGCGATTACTTTGCTCCTTGTTTCCATCTTCTCTGTCTTACTGATTCTTGAACTACAAGGCAGGAAGCCAAACCCAGCTTGCTACAGGGTGCAAAGCAGTATATTTAACTCCATTTTCTGTTGGACTGGTAGAACTAGTTTTTCAGTTGTGTTACTTGACTTTGTAAAAACACTGCATCATCACAGCCACAGCACTTACCAGAACCCAAGTCAGGTAACTGGAGGTGTTCAGCTACACCTTACATGCACCATGTTCACCTCAATATCCAAACAGCATTTCAAGGCCTACATCTTGCCCCAGCCAGATGCCACTCAGTACAGTCCCGTGAAAAACAGGCTGGTGGACAGACAGGCTAGTAGTGTATGTACGCTATAGGACATTAGTAAACGGGAACTGTGAACAGTAAAAACATATTTTGCTGTTATGTGAATGTTATATTTATATTTTGCTACATATTACACTGTTCTGTGAAATACAGAATGTATCAAGCACTTCTCCTTCCAACATCTGTCTCCCTTCTGTAGATGACCATGTAAGCTGCTAAAATCAAGTTCTGAAAGCAATATGCAGTAACATCTGCAATGCTAGTTGAAATTTTGCCATCTCAGTCGGAGTCTTACCCTCAGCTGTGCACATATACTTACAGGAATGCCTCTGCCTTCATACTTCAAGATACTCTCTTCAGAAATGCATATGGGAACAACAAAATACAAAGGCAGCCTAAGATAACAAAGAAGAGTTTCTTGGTCTCAAAAACTGAAGAATTTCCAAGCTCCTTTTAATTATGATGAGTGTTCTAGCTAAAATTCTATTTATATATCCACTCTGCTACAATAATATTTTCTGCTGGATAATTATACTGTCCTCAAAGGTGCCCCTTTATTTTCAGCTGAATTAGGTTTTTTCCCAACCTTCACTACTTTCATTGCAACAATCCCCCTGCCTTTGCAAAGGTGCAATTATTTGTAAGACTATTGCTAAGACCACCTTGGTTCTCTCGTGATTTGTTGTTTCAAAAGATACCCTTGCAGTATTAAATGACTAGTTCTGTTTCCATGCCTTTTACGCAGGTCACATCCTAATTCAAGAATATCATTTAATACATCGAGGATTTCCAGCATCGGCCAACACTATTTATGTTCAAGGCCCGGAGAGGCAATGAAGGTAAGTACTTAAACTCAGTTTGAGCCTCCCAAGACAGAGTTTCAGAATATATAGTTAAGACTTTGAAATACTAGTTTCCAAGGTCTGTGAAACCTTTCAAGATTTGACTATGAAAGAACAGTAGAAGTATACTTCAAAGCCTTGTATATAACCTAAAGGGCTCACCAATAAATGCTACTCAGCTAAACTGGTGGCCAAGCTCAGCTAAACTTAGCTAACCTTCTCCTAAAGGCAACACAACTTAACTTCCACCAGCACATTCTGCAGATTTACTTTAAACCAGTTACTCTTTCCCCACCTAGCCCCCCCCAACTAAAACAGTGGAAAATCTCCATGGCACGTAACTTGAAATTTTATCAAAGTAAAACTACAGGCCTGAGAAAGTGTCATCCTAAAGAGTATGACAGAAGTATAGGTCCCAGACCTACATAATTTCTATTCTCCACTCCTAGACATACTCGAAGCTTGATCTTGACCAAGGTCCTGAGTAGTCTGAACCCAATGTTGAAGTTAACTCCTGCCTGAGCCAGGGGTTGTGCAGGATCATCTCCTGAGATTACAAGCCAAACTATTCCATAAATAAAAATGAAAACCAGATCCTAAAGAACGTCCTAAACAACTGTATAATCCCCAGCATCAAAGGTAGCACTGATTTTCGCAAGTCCGAAGCTCACTATTAACAAGGGCAAGCTTACTTCTCAGAGACTCTGTAGCCTTCATTGGTGGTCACTGCTTTGTATTTCACATTCCCTTTGGTCCGCTCCAATTCCTCACGCCAGTCCTCGAGTGTCTCAAACATCACTGTTTGGTTTCTCCCATCTGTCAGACATTAGTAATATTAAATTTGCAGACTATCAGGAACTCTAACACAAAAGCATTCCTAAGTGAACCTGCTAGTTGCCATTAAGGTAAGCAAGCAGAACCTCTTGTGTACAGAAAGCCTCAAGTCAAAGATAAAATGCCTTTGTACACCACACTGCCTCTGTCAGTTCTTTAACAACAGCAATATTCTGTCAAATACTGCTAATTAGTTGTTAAAGAACTTCCATACAGCTGGGGCTGTCCTCACATCCAGCCTAAAATCCAGGATACTGTGTAGCAAATATCATTTTATACCAATGCAGCTGACTGGTATCTAATACTGTAGTTTAAATGCAGAATTACAATCACACCATAAACCTTTCTACAAAAATTTCAGATCTTGCATTTCATATAAGGTTCATTCTTGTATCATGAATAGTTTTGCATTGAATAGAACATCTCAGGCACTCAGTAAGAGCAGAAAATTAATTACAGCAGTTCAGTCTCAATACTTTCAACTGCGAATCTTTCCTGTAATTCTACTTAGAATTCTACTTAATTCTACCTCAGAAACAGTTAAGGCAGCAGCTTGATTTAGCCTCAAGTACTGTATAATAACCATACAATTTATGCAGTAATGTCAATTGTTAAAAGCACATATCCTAATTAAGTAACATTCTACAACATCAGCTAACACTGAAATACCAAACAGAACTACAATTTCCATGGAAGATAAAATGGTAACTTGAAACTTTCCACTGTAAGAAGATAAGGTAGATGAAAAATTTACAGCTCGGAACAGAACATTACTGATGAGCTCTTGGAGACAGGATTTTAGAGGTATCAGACTGTAAGAGGCATAAAAAACAATTTCCACAGTCTACTTGGCTTATCCTGTAATAATTTTATGAAGAATGACACCTAGACACTTACTGTTGAAAACAGCTACTAAAATATGAAAGAATTGTGGGACAGCACTTCGATGTTGCTTTAAAGAGTAGGCTTCTCCCACATTCGCTCAGTCTCTGCCTGGAAAAGCTTCCAGTCTCTTTCCATTGTTTGTAGCTGAAACAGAACACCAGTTACAGGTGAAGCCTGCAGGAACCACCTGAGCCAGCAATGTGCCCTTGCAGCAGACAGACAGTGTGTTCCTGGGCTGCATTAGCCCAGCCATTGTGCACCAGCTGAATGAAGTCACCACTGCTCTCAGCTGGAGGGCTGTGCCCAGAGCTGGGCTCCCCGGTGAAGGCTCCTGGACCAGGCCCAGTGAAGGCCCACTGTGATCATTAAAGGCCTCAAAGCACCTGATACGAGGAGAGGCAGAGCTGGGATCGTTCAGCCTGCAGAAAAAAGGGGTCAGCAGGGGCCAATCTCCCCTGTGTGTATAAATATTGGGGCTGAAGCAGGGGAGGAGAGCAGAGAAGACGGATCTAGACTCAGTGACTTGATGAGAGGCTGTTTCGCACAAGCGAAACTGCAGCAAATCCCACTTATACGTAAAGGTCACACTTTTCACTATGAGGAGGGTAAAACTGGCTGTCCAGAAATGCTGTGGAGTCTCAATACTTGGAGATATTCAAAACCCAACTGGACATGACTAAACTTGATGCAGTTAACCCTACTCTGAAGAGGGGCATATGGACAGGAACACGACTAGATAATCTCCAGAGGTTTTTTCTAACCTCAATGATCCTGGAATTCCTTGACATACTTTGTAAGTGTTTGACTAATACCTTGCGTACATCAAAACCTCCCTCTGTGAAAGGAATAGGTGTTGGCAGTGCACTAAGGATCAGGTTCCTAATTCAAAACAGCACTCCTATTTCAGCTAAAGTGTGAATTATGGAATGCTAGAAAGTGCACTGAAAATTTTCGATCTTGAATTTTGCAACTCATTGTATTATTCAGCCAAGTTTGATCAAGTGGGAAAATTATGTAGTAAGTCAGATATAAGAGGAAGTCAGATTCCTTGCAAACCTATGCTTTTTTTGCAACTATCGGGAAGAAGCATAATACTTGCAAATAAGAGCAAAAAGGGAAACACCTTCTGATATGATGCCTCTGCAAATTCAGTAATTTCAAGATTAAGAGCAGGAAGTCTGGTTCACAGCAGTAATACAGAAAAACCACACTGATAAAACAAGCAAAGTATCTTCTAGATGAACCACATGAAAAGCATTCGCACATTTCAGTCACAGCAAGTTTTTGGTCCAGGGATGCTACTCCTGCTTGGAAAATTTCTGTGCAACTTCCTGAAGGACACAGAAACCAACAGGAGACAATTCAGAGATTTTTATCAACACGCCTAACAATGTACAACAAAAGAAAAATTAATCTTTTGAGGCTACCTGCCAGCAGGACAGAGCCATAAGCCAAGCACACACTCAACAGACCCCCTAGACTGCTTAAAGAACTAACTATGCAACAAACAGATCAAAAATAGAAAAACATCTACCTGTGTTGTTTGGAGCAGCTGATGCATAAGAGAACAGAAACAAACGTTTAAGCAGCTTAGGAGTCTGGCTATGATGAACTATACCACTGACGATCTAGAAAAGGACCAAAAATTAACACCCAAACACACACCAAGACTACCAGTATTAAAAATGTCTTTTTTATTTACCAACCCCTCCATCCAGGTTTTAAACAAAACTGATGGGTTCTATCCCCAACAGTTGAAACCTGACTTTTAGGAAGGCTTCTCTATTGTTTGCAAGACATTGTACCTCCTTTGTCTAAGTAGTATTACATATGTTCAAGCTCTGGAATTACTCTTTATTTAAATAAAGTTAGTTGACTCTTTGTTTGGAGTTCAGACTAACTTGTCAAAAAACCTGAAGTTATCAGGAAAGTAACACTATATCGAAGTCTAAAATACAATAAAATTACATGTCTCAAATAGAACAGCTTTACAGCTTGCCTGAGCTGGAGCTAATTTCCTGTAGCACTCCCAAGTTCCAGGTTTCTTTAAAGAGCCACTGCACCTATCTCTTAGCTGCTATGCATAAGGGAATGTTCAATGAAATCAGCTTTTTACTTTCTGTAGTAGCTGGAAATTATCAGAAAACACTTCCAAGTTTCAAATCTCAGAATTTCATCCTTCCCTCATCCTCACAACTAAACACCCAACATCAGGTTAAAAATAGAAAAGCAAATTAAGTTACTATGCTTACTCTTTTCACTTCCTCTTCTTTTGTGTATCTCAGGCAGAAGTTAAATACTCTAAGGTCTTTACAGTAGATAATTAACTTCTCCGGGTATTTTCTCAGCTGTCCTGTTAGGAGTTTCTTTTTCTCATCATAAACTGCAAAATTAAAAAGTTAAGTAAATATCAAAAGGTACTTGTTGTAGGTTGATAAAGTTGTCCCTGACTGACTTTCCAGAATTCTCAAGAAACTAATTCAAGACCAAGTTTTCTCAAGACAAAACAAGCATCCTACAACACTGGCTTGTGCTAATACACTCAACTTTTTCTTTTGAAAGGCATCAAATTACTTCATACATGGCATGCCTTCATAAAAGGCAAATTTGCAGCAAAACCAGCCGCTCAGTGGTTATATCTCTTCACATTCTGACTGCACAATAAGTTCAAAGCTTCAAGATACGTAAAGAACAATTTAGTAGTTTTACTCAAGGGGAAGTCCCCAGACATCTGAGATCATTCTAAGTTCCTTAAAAATACTTTTTTTAAACCATCATCAAGTCCCCAAGGCAAACCTCTGCTCATTTCTCTTTGAGGATGTACCATTTCACAACTTCAAGCGCTGCCAACTGGGCTACTGTATAGGAAACTGAACAATGTCCCATAACCAGCTTCACTGTCTGCCCCAGTTCACCCCTTCACAAATCCACACTACCATTTATAAACATTCTGAATACTCATAACTAGTCCAAGAACAGGATTCTCAATAAAGCCTTTCCCTTCTTAAAATTATCAGCTCCATTCTCATTTACCTTTCTTTAGCAATACTGGCACACCTCTAAGCCCTGATGCAAAGCACTCCTTGATTTACTTGACAATTAAAAACCTCCTTTCCCAACTCTTTAGCAAGCTGAAGACATAATCAATCTCATTAAAAAAAGTTCCCTTAGACAAACAAAAAGAACTGTTTGAGAATTTGGTACCTGTACTGCTGTTGCTCAAATGAAGTGAATACATCCGTATTTACAGAAACAGTTGATACACTGCAAGATCCTCGTCAATCAAATTTAGGGACTTTTCATAGCACATTCTCTGCTTTTAACCACTGCATTTTGACAGAATAATTTTGTCTGTTCCCACAGATAGTTAATCAAACTATTTTTAATCAAATAAATTAAAATTAATTTGACAAGCTTGAGGGATAAGATTGGGTTCTGATAAATTTCTTATCTGTCATTTCATCACTAAATATAACTGCATCTGCTTATTCCAAATCTATTTTTTTTCTAAAAGGTATGTATTTGTACAAGGAGCACCAGTACCCTAAGTCCCCAAGGGGTAGAAAGCTGACTTACCTCCATATATTTGATCTACACATTGCAGAGTTATGTCATTTTCTCCTACAATCTTATTCTTAAATTGTGGCTCCTAGAAACATGGAAAAAAATTTTTTTTAAATGTCACACTACAGTAGTACCTTCTGCCAAGTAAAGGCTTCCCATACATTGTTTTAGTACCAGCATTACTTCTTATTTTCAAAAGCTGTATAAGGCAAAACACTGAAGAACAGTTATTCAAATATGGACAGATGCAAGTTACACACATGTAGTTTATAAACCGCAAGTATAGCTTTATTTAAGTTTCAGCCATGCTTGAAATGTAAATACAGTTTTTACTTTTCAAATAGCTTCAAAGCATGCATTTCTATTGAGAGTCACTTTTCTAACTAGAATCACTGCAGTAAACAGGAAATACAGTAACTTCATATAATCCAAGCCCTTTTATGACAAGTTTCCTTGCTATGGGAACCTGGCAGGAAATACAAAGCCTCTTAAAAGAACACGTATACCAAGAACATTCCAACATTAAAGTCAGATTTATCACCGGATAAAATGAAGATACACACAGAACTCAATTACCTTATCTACCATGTAACCAAACTTGACGTGATTTGGAGTTCCCTTCACATCTACCATTCCATTTAAGTTAAAAACAGTATTTGAGTGATGCCACAACTAAACACTATTATTTTCAGTATCATTACCAAAAGGCTGATGTAAACTACATCAGCAAATTATATTTTACTGTGAACAGAGTTAACCTTATTCAACTTACTTCCAGGTCTGAGGTACTCTGAACCAAGTGGCTAATACTGAACTTCTGTTAAAAGAAATATAGTTGATTTGGCATGTTATAAACCCAAGGTTCAAAACCAGCAATGGAAGAGAAATTAGCATGGTCATTACCAACTTTCCACAGAGCACTTGAGATTCACGTCAAAAGATTCTGCAGCTTTTTCTTAATTAATTCCAGAAGGTCCTGTAATTGGCTGCAGAAGCCTTAGTTTAATGTTTAAACTTTGTGAAATTTTACCCCAAGAAACTTCTGCCTACAATCAGTGTGTGTCAAATCATATTATTCTCACTGTCCTTCACTGTCAAGATCACCTTGACCTAGGGAGCCACTAGACTCTCCTTTTACTTCTATCACCTAAATGGACTAAATTATTTCAATGCTTAAGCTTATCGAAAGCACTGTGGCATTACCATTCTCCTCTGACAGCTCAATTTGAGCACCTAAACCAAGGCAAAAAAAGACCGAAATAACTTTTAAGATTTGGGGAGTTTTTAGCTTTTTCAATGTTTGCAAGCTCAACAGCACTAAGCTTTTAAATCTTTTCAGTAAACACTTGACTTTGAATGAAATAATTCAGAGCTTTACTGAGCCATACAGTTTTTCAGAGCATTTCCGCTGAGTATTAGCTTACTCAGTCTTGTACAGCCTGAAATGATTCTGCAGATGTAGCCCAAAGTCAAATCAGGCAGATGTTATCCATCATCAGAGCTACATTTGACATTCACACTTCCACAAATGCTACCAAGACAAAGAGTCAGAAATCAGCTTTAAACAAACTGTTTAGTTTTCAAAACAACGGGTTCTTTTAACTTAAGCTTCACCAACTCACAAAATATAAAGAGTAATAAACCATGTCTCCTGTAAGTGTCCACACAAACGCTTGCACTGCATTTGCTTAAAACAGTCGCTAGAGCTTGAGGAAAGATCAAGCAGATGCAGACTGATTTATGTTAGTCTGCGTCCATTAGGAAATTTTATACATTCATGCTCATTCTGCATCTTTATATAAGGGAAGGATATGATTACTTATTCAGACGCTGTTTAGTCGTAATTAGAAGACTTGTTTTCTTACATTATCATCTGAAGCAGAATCATCATCAAGGAAAGAAATCTTGAAGTTTGTGCACACGAGTTTCCCGTAAGTGCCACGATTTGACCCATCCTCTTGCATATACTTGTACACTGTGCTGGCTTCACAAAGCAGCAGTTCACCTGCAGAGAAGAAACACTTGAAACATTAACTGACATTTACAATTGAATTATTTCCATTGTTATCTCAAACTCAGCAATAACTTCCTGACAGTTTCTCAGAACTGTGTGTCTAAAGATATTTCATCACTGTTACACAAAACCACCAAGAGGCAGCTCCTGGAATCAGCACATTGAGAGCCTTCCAGCTTACTAACGTTATTGCAGAAGGCCTGAACTGCAGATGTTTGGGAGTTCTGTAACCAGAGGTACCGGTTTCATGACTTACTCCAAATGCAGGAGAAGAGCAATAATTTGAGTGTGTAGTCAAAAAAATACCCCAAACCCAGCAAGAGTAGTTTATATAGTCAATAAACAAGTTGAAAATTCTTCCAAGCTTCCTTACTGTTAAACTCTAAGAATGCTGAAACATTTCAATTAGTTATTTCAGGTTCATCATAGTTATTTTTTCA
>VYZQ01034326.1:19608-47277 GCA_013400655.1 Mystacornis crossleyi | reverse complement strand
GTGAAGTCTCAAACACAAATCTGCATAAATAACAGTCAATTAAGTTTTAGCGTTAGAATTCACAAGACCTTAACTTCAAATTTAAGAAACTTTTAATAGATATGACCAGACAGACTCTTGGTCCTTCCTAAAAAGTGCAGGAAACCCAAGAGAAGAATACTAGTTTATTGTAAACTTTTACCTGTATTTTGTCTTTCCTTATCTTGGAAAATATCTTTTAAAAATAAATAATTGTAAATTACAAAAGAAAATCTTAACAGTAAATGAAACATCGGAAGGCCCAAGTAACTCCCAGTAGAGGCAAAGCCACTAGAAGGTAAATTTCCTCTAGTTCTTGTCTTCAGTTCCAAACAAACAAAACCCACACAACTTTAACTTCTACGAAACAGGGCAAACTCAAGTATAGACAGTTCTCCACATGCAGCTTACCAGAGGACACTGTACTCTATAAAAATTTTGTTTCTATAGAGTTTTCAACATCCCATGCAGGTATGGATGTTAAGAACATTTCAACCTGCATGGGGTGTTAAACCAAACCCTGTATTTTACTACCTGTGACACTCATGTCACATCAATGTTTGCTGCAGACATGGAAATATTTTAAGTATTAATCACTAAATTTTATTACTTACATCTAGTAATACAAAATGGTTACCTGGTAATAAGCGAGGATTTACTTCCTTTTCTATGGGATCCTTTATATGTATTTCCTAAAGAGAGAAAGAGTAATTATTACTTTGCAAAGATTCTTCAACACATGCTGTAAAGAACTACACCCTCCCACTTTAATTCCTCACATTCTGGCAAATCAAAATTAAGGAAAAAAGTCTCCTAAACTAAAGGAGTGTACATTTGAAATGTGATCTTTCCAATTAATGTCAGAAGTCAAACTGCTAAATAATTGTTTTGACATCCACAGTGTCAGTTACAGGCATTTGTGAACACATTAAAAAATGCACCACTTGTGTAAGTAAAAGACAGAAATGAAACATGACCAATACTTTTTAAGTTCTCTGAGCACATCCAAAAGGATAACCACAAACTTAGTATTACGACACCATCTCCCAGGTCATTCATAAGCTTTTCCATATATAACTTGCTATTTTTTCTAATGTACCCTTCAGTTTTTCAAGTTTCATCCATGACTCCCTGCTTCTGATTTTCTTGCATGCATTATTTCAACCAAAGTACAAAAGTTACTTGAACAGCACTAACATGACTATATGGAAAGGTATTTCAGGATCTTGGAGCTAAGAGGTAAAACCTGGTGACAGGATATCCCTCAGATTGGACCCAAATTGCAGAAAACAAACATATTAAATTCTCAGTGTCACTTATTCTAGCCTTTAGGCACTGACAGTTGGGCTAAAAATTTCCAGCCAGAAGACTATTAAGCTAGAGGACATGCTACACCCTTCCTGCTCAGCTAGTTCAGAACTTCCTCCTCCAAGTACAAATCACTTTGCTTGCGTTGGAGTCTTTCTGGAAAACCATTAGTTAACTGGAAACCCCCCCGCGGGGGGCACAGCAGTAAGCAAGCTAATTTTAGTTTGTCACCAGCATCCAGAGTCAGACACTGCAATTCAAGGCAAGCAATCATAAGAAGATATAAGCAATAATAATTTGGCTGGATTAAATACAGAAAAACAAAAGCCCCTGAGAGTACAAAAATAAACAGCCTCTGCCATTCATATAAACACTTGCTCTCCACACTCGTAAGACCTAGAACTAAGTTTGAAGGTTGTACAGCAAAGCAAAAACCACCAGGAAACCACATCATGAGAACAGCAGAGATGCTCAAGATAGGCTGAAAAGAGGAAAAGGTTATAAAATGAAAGTGGCAGCAGTGTGATGACAGAAATCCATAACTACAGCTGACAGCTAATAGAGAAAACAAACCCCAGTCTGCTGCCTTTGTCTTCTAAATGTGGATGTTGTAAAAGTAAATTTTAATCAAAGTTCAGGCTTGTCAGCTCAAAAAGTTAGCTAAAACGTTACTATGGCTTTAGCTGAATATTTCTGCATTCAGAGGAGAAATATTTAGAAATAGAAAGAGAAAAAGAAATAGAAATAGAAAAACAACCCTTTTCTTCCCCCAGTGTTGTCTCCTCACCACTGGCTGCTCTAAGCTAAGGTTTGGGTTTACAAGTGCCTTCAACAGCTCTGGCTTATACAATCACTCTTTGTGTCCAGCTACATTCAACACGGCTCAGAGAACTGCATGCCAACAATCACACGGAACAGTAAAGCAGTTATACTAGCCAGGTGCTTTTCTTTTAAAAGGTACGTTTTACTTTGGGAGATGCCATAAAGAATGTAATAACTACTGTTCCGGCATACACACTGGTCATACTTATTGCCATGAGTACCACTTTATGCTAGTGTTGGCAGATAAGAACTGAGGGGAAAAAAAATTAACCCCAAAGAAGTTCTTTCAGCTTAAATCCATCTGTTAAAACCCAATGAAGCTTTTATAATGGGTTTCAAAGGCAAATAATCTTGAACAAGTGGTTTGAGTTTTTGTTACAAGTTAAAATTGGTTATCTTCTGAAACGAGTTAGAAGTTTAATCGAATTGTACCACAGCACATTAGAGACCACAAACACTGAGATCACCTTGTAAAATCCAGTTTCACTTCATTGACAAAAGCCCACAGGCCCTGTGGTGCTTTTGATAGGCAGAGTTCCTATGACATTCAACAGATTCAAAGAGTTAAGCCCCCAGAAGAGTTCTGTTTGAAAGCCAACATTTACATTCCCATAATAAATTCGTAAACATGTTAAAGGTGGTTTTGATACATATATGCTAGAGATAGCTTGACGTCAAGCCATGAGTGCTGCTGAAGAACCCACGTACTGCACTCGTTTTCCTAGGGAAGAGTATTAAAATACATCAGATTTCACTACTGTCACATTCTGTATTTGCTCTTTTCAGCCAGAAGGTAAAGATCTGTAAGAAAAGTTAAGCCACCATGAGTCAGTTCAGGTTGTGTAGGAATACACATGTAAATTCGGCTGCCATCTCCACTCTGTTTCAACTTTATTTTTATAATGAATGTAAGTTTTGGGGTAACACAGATCTTACCACTAGCTGAAGAGCCTGCTGAGTCTTCAACTCATGCTGCTCAACGCCCCTTTAATCAGTCACACGTCCACAGGCACCCACCCACTCCTTTATCCCTGGGTTTGTCTTGACTACACGGTGAGGTAATTTGGTTTGTAAAATCAGCTGGGAAGTATGTACTTGTCCTACATTTGGTTTTGTTGTTAGTGCCTATTGTTAGCAGAACTGGCTCATCAACAGGTCAGAGGAGCACAGAAACAAAAGAAAGGGAAGCAGCAGAGTAAGTCTGCCTCTTTCTGCAATCTACCAAGTACATTTGGACCTCAGGAATCTTCAACCTCTGACCATTTGTTGAAGCTAAGCATGCAAGTACTTTCCACATGTGGCCACTGAAAGCCATGCAAACCTCTAGACAGACAGTTCTTCATCTGTAGCTCCCCTGTTCTGAATGCCCCAAGCAGCAATCTGACATTTCTTATTCAAGATACAACACGGGACACCCTACTACCAGCCACAGCTAAAGGCAGTCACCACGCAAAAGAGGAAAATTCACTTTGTTTCTGTAATTTCTGAGGCAAAGACCTCAACTTTGCTGAAGGTTTTAGAAACTTCTTTTCTAAGAGACGCTTCTAACCTACGCACCTACCTTGTGCTACATTCCTTCTTCCAGGCTCTCAAACTGTGGTAGGAAATATGCCAACTCCTTTTAATTATCAATTTTAACAGTACAGAGTACCCAATCATGCCAAAACTCCAAGCTGACACGTCACACCAAACTAATTCATAATACATCCTCCTTCTTGCTATCAGAAAACCAAAAACTGTTTTTCATTAAGGAAGGTTCTCTTCTTGATTTTTACCCAAATATTAGGAACAACTGCACAGTTTGCAATACCCAGGGACTACAGTCAGCTCTCCCCCTCAAAAAATTTATTTAAAGGGGTTAAAATATTTTCCCCGAGTCTGTCTGGCGCGACAGGTCTTCCCCAGGTGCTGAGGGCATGAGTGAGGCAACAAAGTTTAGGGCAACAAGGTCAAGTAGCAGCTATGCCATATTAAAAGGGTCCTAACGGCTGGAGCAGGAAAGGAATCCCAAATGACTCCTGCTCTTTGCCCTACAGGGTCACCACAACTGAGAGCAACTCCTCTCACTGCACAGGGAGGTAAACAACTGTGCACAGGAAATATGTAAAGATAGAAAAACATTCACTGCATGCCAGATCCAGATCTTGATAGAGAAGGTTTGGATTTTTTTCCCTCGTCATTATTGACATACATATATATATATGTATATGCCTACTGATACTGATTTTGCTCATCACCCCCAGCAGACACACCATGCACACAGTATGCTGCTGCAATCTGTGCAGTCTGAACCTACCTTGTCCCACTGTAATGCTTCCGCTGATCCACAGCTGGACATTTGTGCTACAGGTAATTACGACAACGAAGAGCAAGACTTTTAGTAAACATACTGAGAAAACATGTTTGAAGGATTCAAATAATGAAGGAACAAGTTATCACTTCCAGGGTATCAAGGGTACTGGCCGAAACAGTTGACAAAAAAGTTGACAGCTTTCAAAGCTGACAGCAAATAGTAGTGCTGCAAGAATACAGAATAATATTTTTATATAGTTTTCCACAAGTAAGCTCAACATCCTGGTGAGGTGTGCTCTGAGGATCTGGTTTTTTCATATTTATTTCACTAAAAGTCTAAAAGAGGGGTGAGATAAAGAAAAACGTGTCCTTAAGAAAGTTAACAGTTGTGAAAATCAGACTTCGTACCGAAATACCTGCAAATTGGCTGTGGTGCTCCAACAAATCAATACAGTGCTCCCGAGTAAAATAAACTTTTGTGGAACAGTTCCACTGGAATTTCATGCAAAAGAGGAAACATCCGTGCAAATGCTGAGTAGCTACTTTGCATCCAGAAACAAACCACATAACATACCTGCTATTTTCAAACAAGTCTAATCCCATGTTGTATGCCATACAATCCAGAGCATATACTTACTACTTACTACACTTTAACAACATTACTGAGAATAATCTATAACTGCTTGTTTTCCTTCCTTTCACAGCTCCATTATCCAGAAGTCTATTAGATCATAGCACATATTTTCCACGTCCGTTTCATCTCTTATCCTTTCCTCTTTCCTTACATTGTCCTGTCCCTCTCCTCTGACATCAATGCCTGGCTTCCCCCATGTCAGCCCAGCTGCTCACTTCACTAACTTCTGTTCTTTATTCCACCCTTCAACTCCACCATTCCAATTTTGTAGGAGGGAGGTACTTTTTTAAGGCTGATCATACAGAACGCACAATATTGTACCAAGATGTACAAGCAAAAGTATTTGCGGTGGTTATGAGCTAACAACAGTGCAGGATCTGAGAGATAAAGCACACGAGGTGTCAAAGTTACCCTCAGCAGTCTGTGGTGTACCCCAGATTTCAGGGACAAGCAGCATGAGGCAGAATGACCTCTTCTACAGTTTAAAGACTAACACAGGAAATAACATCCCGTAAGAATTAATATGAAGGATTTAGCTTTACAGAATGCATGCAAAAATACCAACTTCAATCTTGAAATCATATTTAAAATCCAATTTTTTATGTGAACTAAGCTTTTTACGAAAATGTGATCTAGCTTGCTTGCCCTGTAAATAATTCCAGTTTTCAAAAGAGTTAGAAATCATGAAGTAATTCACTGGTCCTTGTTCCGCTGTCTCCACAGACACATATTCTAAGTCTGTGATCTGCAATGTCAAAACATTGACTTTATACCCCAGTATTCACCCCACTTCCTGCAGGGTAGCCAAGTCTGTCCTGAGGGGAAGTGTGTCATTAATATCAACATCCTACGGTCTCACTCTAAACAGACCATTGATTGATCTACAGTTCCATACAGCAGAGCATAACTGGTTGTATTTAGTCAGATGTTAAAAATGCTGCTTTTCCAGACATTCTGGGGTTTCACAGCAGAAATTACTTCTGTTCCTTTAATAAACAGCATTTTCTTTTCACTCCTTACTTCCATCTGGTCATATATCAACACAAATAGAGTTCCTGTTTCTTTTCATATTCAAATAAGCGTACACAGCAGCTTAAAGCTGACTTAATTTTATTTTTCAGTATATCACCTACTGTGTCCCTCAGGTATCTGAAGATGGACTAAACAAGGTGGGGCTAAAACAAACCTGAGCTCTGCCTGTTAATTTCCCCATTTTAGGGCCACCCTAACCTGGAAGCAGAAGTTTAAGGTCTTAGAACAACTTCCCAAGCAAACCAGGACAAGACCACAGAAGCTGGAGGCTGCAAGCAAGGCGGGCTACCGAGTGACACTACTCTATAGCTCTGTGCTGCATAGTGGTTGATCGGAAATCTTGCCTCAGGCTGAAAGTACCAAGAGATTCAAGGCGAGGCTCTGCAAATTCATGGAGAACTCCACCATTAACTCCAATCCGGCACAGCTGAAATCTCAAGCTCATCAAGTCCCTGAACTTGCTGTTTCCCACTTTCTGACAGGGCCTGCCAAAGGAAGCATCACACCTCTTGCCAATACTTCTTCCTCGAGCACCTGGAAGTTAAAATGCCTTGATGAAAGTTTCCAGTTGACCGAACTATGTTCCACATAAAAGGAATCAAGAATTTCCACTGTTTCATCAGTCTAGATCTACTTTTAAAACTCAACTACATGAAAGTTAGCCTGCACAGGAAACCTGTGTTCAGGAAGTTGTTTTTCTTGGGTGCACACAAGTTCTGTGAGAGATCGTCACTTCTGCTTACTTTAGGATATTTAATCAACATGCTTTTTCTAGATACCAAAATAGCCTTACAGGTTTCATCATGTATCTGAAATTTTATTTTTAATCTTCATAAAAGCCACTGAAGTCTTCAGTTTCCTGTGTAACCATTAAGACTGTTACAGACTATCAACAGCAGAGTCAAACTTGCTTTACCTGCTAATCACACCAGACCTCACTTTCACTGTGTCTTTGAAGGTGCAAAAGAGACACCCATTCTATGGCAGAAGTCAAGTCTATAACACGAAGTTTCTGCTGCAAGAGTGCATGAAATTCTTAAATTTAAGTGAAATATGGAAAGGCTTAAAACCAGCAAGAATACTTAAAAGGCTTAAGGACCACCATGTCAGGATATTTCACAAACAGCCTCATCTTCCAGTTAGATACCTTTGTTACTCTTCCTGCAGCCATCAGGATCATATTTGAAGTGTTACATCACTGCACTTAAAATCAAGTTAAAGTACTCTTTATTTTTTGGTATCTTGCTGCACTATGTATATATTTACTTGTACTCTTTCCCACCAGTCATTTTTTCTAGCAAGCTTTAGTCAAACACCACACTCACTCAAATGGTGAAATGTCTTCCAGTAAGTCCAACAAGTAAAGTGTTACTTTCACAAAATTCAGTTCCTTGTATATTTGAACAAGGTACTTTCCAAAGGTGAAAAAGTGACCTCAGGCAAGGATATATTTGCTGACTCCAGAAATATTTGTACTATCACTTCCATCTATTTTCACTTGGAAATACAAGAAAGAGATAAAACTTTTAAAGTAAACTGATGAAACTGCAAGCCACCAGGGCTGAACAACACATAAAACCAGATTTGCTATCACAAACTGAGGACCTGAGTTTTAAATACCACAGCTGATTTTGGCCATAACAACCCCGATTGTTCTTCCAGATCTAGTGATAAATAAAAACAGCAGATTCACCAAGGTCCTATCAGACTCTGCACTAAATAACAAGATTGACAAAAATCTCTTCCTTAAGAAGCTCTCAAGAGAACTGACGATTAAGAAGAATCAGTTTGACACAGATTACAAAGAACTAGAAGGGGAAAAAAACCCTAACACTTATGGCCCATATTCATGAAGTGTTTTTTCCTAGAAAACAGTTGTTTACCAGGAATAGGAATGGTGGAATACAGAAAAACAATACTGACCTAATAACATGTGCTAGCAAGATGACCTCAATAAACTGAGCCTAAGGTCACTTTGATCAAACCGTCAACATAAGTTTCGATAAATAAGTGAAAGGACATTAGTCAGAACAATACGAAAGATATACACAGAAAGATACACACTGCCAAGAATTCAACATCGAGCTGTTAAGGAAGGATATCGAGGGTTTTCCAGCGGAGGAACTGACAGCAAGGAGCTCACCGAACAGAACGTGAAGTGATGCTGCTCACGGACAATAAGAACAACAGGTTCGGAAAGTCCCACCTTACGGGCCGAACAGCCGCAGCCCGACATCTGGCCACTGCTTACAGAAACAAGTCCGCTGACCAGCCAGCTCTATTTTTCAAGCTCTTTTCCACGCCGCTGACGCTCGGGGCAGCCCAGGCAGGCTGAGCCCCGCAGTGCCCGGCGGCACCCCCTGCCCGGCCCCGCTCCCACCGCCNCACCGCCTCCGCGCCCCGCCCGCCCTCACGGGGCACGGCCCGTTGTCAGGCTCCGGCCCGGGCCGCTGGCGGGCGCGGGGGTGCCCCGGGCTGCCGGGGGTGCCCAGGCAATGCCCCGCACGGCGCTGCCCTCGGCCTGCAGGGTGCGGCTCGGGCCAACAGGGTTCCCCCGCCGGCTTTTTAATTTCGGGGTAACCACGTACCTTGTTGCGTGGCTGTCGGGACCGCCCGCTCCTGGCCTGTTTGTTGATCCAGTCGTCACTGGAATAGAGTCAAAAAAAGCACAGAACCGTTTGGGCTGTAAAGGACCTTGAAGCTCACCTCGTTCCACCCCCCTGCCGCGGGCAGGGACACCTTCCACCAGGCTGCTCAAAGCTCCATGCAACCTGGCCTTGAGCACTTCCAGGGATAGGGTATCCACAGCTGTTCTGGGCAGCCTGTGTCAGTGCCTCACCACCCTCACAGTGAAGACTTACTCCCGAATATCGCATCTAAAGTTTGTTTAACTCGTCTATTGCACTGTTTCTTACTCAGCCACAAAATGCCTGTATTGTATCTGTTCGCACTTAGAAGACAACTCAGCATTAAGGAAAATCTGAACAAGGCATTGAGATGCAGAGTAGTACTTATGGCAGGAGAAGTACAAGAAAAATTATATAAAATGTGCTTTCCATGAAATAATTCTCTAAACCCTCTAAAACCTGACTGCTGTTACACTCCGAGAAGTCCTCTGCCCGACACCTTTTTAATGTGTTACAGCCACAGCCTCCCTGGAATGTCGTCTTTGGACACTGTATAATCAGAGCTGTAAATAAACACCAGGTTTAACTGGTATGTAGGTTACTTTTAAAAGCCTCATTTTTATATGGATACGGAACAATGCAAATTTTGTAAACTGCCTGTGGCAATATAGCAAGACTACCCAACAATTCAAATGGTGAATGGTAACCCAGGCGACAATTTGTGCACAGAGTAGATTTTATGGAAATATTTTTACAAAAATAAAATATACTTTACAAACTTCAGAAGACCATAGGACGTGAATACCAACAGCTCCCTCAAATATTAATGATAAGCACTCCCGTTTTTTGTTTTAATACTTCACTTTATTTACCTTGTCCCAAACCCAGACCTAGGAAAACTGCGGGAAGAAGAAAAAGGGTTACATGGAGTTATAAGAATGCATTTATAAAAGTAAAATGGAATGACTGCTTCAATTCAAAAATAAAACAATTTCCCTGTTTTCAGACTCAAGGAATGAGAAGTCTTTTGGATTTAATCACCTTCTCTCTGGAAAAAAACCCCAAAACAATTTAGAGATTAGCTTTCATTATTTTTACAACAAAGGCTATTCTGGTGGGAATATGGGATCCCACGCTGAAGAGCTCTCATGTTTCACTCCACAGCTGCTGCCACATCATTCCTTACATTGCAGCTGACCTCAGCTGCATAGGTCAAAAGTACACCCCATGGGATTAAACTGGTGCAAATCCAGGGTGAGGGGGAATGTGGGACACCACCTCTGTGCTCTCTAGTGTATTAAAGTACTCAAAAAAAGAGAAAGCACTATTAAAGAAATCTTTTAATGTACCTGAATTTAGAGTGGGAATAACATGAATACCTCAGTATGCCATGAGGTTTACAGCACACTAAGGCAAAAATCAGCTGCTTACTGACAGAGCGTTTTTCAAAGAGGAAGGGATGTTTTGACACCAGGCCAGAGTCTTAACTCTGATGGGAAGTGCAAAAGGAGCCTTAATTCCCACATAGCACATGGGAATTCATTCTTCATCTTGTCATCAAAAAAAGCCCTACATTAAAAAAAAAAATTGTCAGAATGTAACTGCTATTCTCCATCAGCAAAATATCCACATGGTGATGAACAGGGAGTGCTTCTTCCTGGGGTTTGCTCTCCAGGCTGCAAAATGTCTGGGGCTGAACCCAATTGCAGAAGGGATTTGAAGCCTTTTTGCTAGAATTTGAGGGCTGGATTTGGATTCCCCCCTAGTCAGTGTATTCATCTTTTCTGTAATGGAAGAAATAAATCTATCACAAGCAAGTTAACTTACTTCAGAGAAGAACATTAGCATCTGAAAGGGCCAGCTGCAACCCTGACAACTGTGCTCAGCAGATTACCCAGCACTGAGGGCTTCCATGCTCTTCCCTTTCCCCAGGAAGAACAATGTATTCTCACTTTGTGTTCTAAAATCTGGAATGTCTGTGGGGAGTACTCTTAAAAGTCAACTTCAGCCCAGCCTCCTCATCTCTGCCGATTCCTCCTGCAGACAGTGGAGGGAAATAGGCTCTTTCTGAAGGCAGTGGGGGCAGCAAATAAATTCCTTGTTCAGAAACAGCCTCAAGAAACCGGCCAGTGCCCAGAGCACCTCGGGAAATCAGTTTGGCCAGGCTGAAGTTGGCCTTTCCGAGTGCCCTACTTCCCCACCTTGTCTTTATTCTCCCCCCATAGTCATCACCTGCCCCTCACTTACGTATTTACGTATTTACTTCTTTGTCATTTTAATGTGCTCCTTCTCTTCAGCATTGTCACTCTCTAGTTTTGTTCCAGATTGCCACATCCCGATGAGGAAGTAAGACAGTTCAATGCTGTCCAATCATTTGAGATTGTTCTCTTCAGTAATACTTTTCAGTTAGACTTCAAAAAAAAAGTTTCTGCGACAAATTGAAGTTCCTGGAATGGTGTATTAACAGGATCTGTCTTCCCATGTTTCTTCTAAATGGGAAGTGTTGTTCCATGCTGCCAGTGACTTTCAGTCCATTAAAAAAAAAAGAGTGTATCAAATAATGTAATTTAATTTTGTTCATTTTCACGTGTATATCAATGACAATCATGCAAATGTAGAAGAGTAAAAAATTTTAGAAACCAAGTTCTAGTTTGTCTGTAATGGGTGAAGAATATATGGATTTTACTGTTGCCATCTCATCCTGATACTTTTCTCTTTCTAATAGTGTAATCACTTATAAGTAAAAAGTAAAAGGTATTTACTTTTAAAACTGTCTGCAGGAGGGAATCTCACAGACCAGGTCTACTCTTCCCATAAACAGAGATTCCTTTGTTTAAAAAATGTACATGCTATTAATTTGAATAATTCTTTGGGCTGAATTCTCAGCTGTGTCCAAGCTCAGTGGGAACAGCTGATGGAAGGGAGACACAAAGGAGCTGTTTGCAGCTTCTCTATCAGTTTTCTTTCAGGGATCATCTACTACAAGTTGTATCTCATATTTCCCTATGTGGCAGTCCTGGTCAGCATTTCCTTGGCTATGGGAAGCAAGTAGCCTGGATAAGGCATTATCGTAGGCAGTAACGGGAGCACAGTTGGTGGAGATCACTGGACACAGGTCTTTGTGTTACATTTCAGCTTTTCTGAGCCTGGGCCTTTGTAAATCTCCATGCCTTAGGGAGTGCAAAGGGTGCTTGGATATTCAGGGGTTGCAGGTCACTGTGTGTTGTGGGTGCTTTGGTATGGGTTGGACAGACATAATGAATTTTTAAAGCCATTAATGAGTACTGAGCAAACTTGCATTACTACATCTAATTTCTACTCCCCATTTCCTCTCTTTGAAGAAAATAGGGGGAGTCTTTGCCATGCTGTAGACCTGTAAAGTCACAGGTGTGCATAACTCCCATTCCAGAGTGGTAAATCAGAGGCAGGAATCCGCAGTTGTGTTCCCCTTTGATGTCTCATCATGGCTGGATCCAGGTCTGGACACTACTTTTAGTAAATGCACTTCCAGTAATGACACAGGTAAAGCTTTTGAAGTAGGAGCTGGAAAGAGGATCTCAGAAAGTTACTATTTGTCAAGGGTCCATGATCTTTCTATTCAGACCTCCTACGTGGGTGTAGAATTTGTTTTTTCTTTTTTTTTTTTTTTTTGTATTTGTCTGGGCATTACCAGAAGAACTCCACTTAGGTGTGCAAACCTGGGTATTTCTGTTGTACCCATGCAGTTACTCTGACATTTCACAGAGCATCATGTGTGCTCATATGTAACTCAGAATGGAGGAGCTGTCCCAAAAGTGTTGGGTTTACCCTGAGTACAAAGAGATCTGCCATGCATGTGTGGTCTGATACTCCCTGTTCCTACTGTTTAATTAAGTAACCAATTAAGTAATTAATTTAGTATTTTAAACAGTAAGAGAACACATTAAAGTGTCTGAAACCAGTATGCGAGAAATATAGAAGACTTAAGATGAAGCTGGAAGTCAGATTACTAGGAACTACCAGGGAGAAAATCAGAAAGGAGGAACCTACTGTGATGTCCTCTGGGAAAAGGTTAGCAAATCAGTCTATACACTGCCAGCAGCTATCTCTGCTTTATATGGGCTAAGATAATTTTCTATGAAAAGTCATGAATTTAGCTTTCTGCAAATTAAGACAATTCTAAAAAAAGAAAAAAACAAACCAAAACAAACAAACAAACAAACAAACAAAACCCCAAACCCAACAGCAACAAAAAAACCCCAACCAACCAACCAACCAACCAACCAACCAACCAACCAACCAACCAACCAACAAAACAAACCAACCATCAAAAATCCCCCAACAACAACAAGAAGAAAAAAACAAAACAAAAAACCCCCAACCCCATAAAATGGCTCTGCTCTAAGATGTAACTTCCAATACTGGATTCACACTGACATTTTCATTTTCCGGTACTTTCAGTGTCCTTCAGGAATTAGTTTCCAATGTTGGTTCAGATTGCAGTCTGTTACCTTTGAGGTGAACTCATTTTTGAAGTATATGGTCAGAGATTGTGTGATGCTCTCTTATAGGAACTCTTTATGTTTCATTTCTGTTGCAGTGGCCTTTCTCTACCGACTGTATTGTATGTTTCAATTTTTAAAACAGTTTTCCACTCCTGGTTGTGAGAACCTAATCTCTTTGGGGAGATTTTGGGTGGATCTCTCTGGGTAAAGCAGATCTACTCTAGCTTTTCTCAGCTGAAATCTGTGGCTCTGATTCCCGTTCCATCCCACGTCTCAGTCCTGAGACACTACGTGCCCAGTTCCTCCCTGAAGGTGGTTGAAGAGATGCATTTTTTTTTTCTTAAGTAAAGCCACCTGGGATATCCCACATGGTCGCACATCATGACTCAGATGGCAAACAGCAGTTCCTTCAGGGGCAGCAATACACACCAGTGCCATTCTGTGTCCACCCCTTAGTTACTGAATGTTTTTGTTCTACCCAGGCCTTCCAGAGCTAACCTTCCTAACCTTCCCAGCCAGAAAGGTTCATCTGCCATTTGGGGCATATCGTGCCAAAACATGCCCACAGGAGAGCACAAGACCAAATTAACAACTGTGCCATGAAGAGCGGGACAGAGCCATTAACTGCTGAGAACACGCCCTGGACCAGAGTGTTTACTTTAGTCATAGAGACGCAGCTGGGAATTACATGTCCTTAACTTGAGGATGGAAAACAAAATACTACTCTGAGAGTTGTGAAATCTCAGGGAACAAAGCACCTCACATCGGATAGCAAAATCACCTTCTCTTAATAGCTACAAGTGGGAGAAGAGGAAGTGAATAACTAATACGTCTACTCACCCAGGAAAGCATGGGTGTCACAAACAAGAATACAAGGACTAGGGAAGTTCCTCACCTTTTTTTAGCTCTTTTGAAGCAAGCACAATTACTTGTTCATGGGTGCACACAGACTCCTTTGTCGTGTGGTGAACTTCTTTATTTTATTCTCCAAAAGGCAGTGAACAGAAATTACTTCAGACTGGGTATTTCTTATCCGTAGTAGTACACAAAGGGTGAGCCAAACCCCATCTGTACGAGGAAAAAGCCTACCCCATGGCAGGATGTGAGGCAAAGTTAAGTCAGGGCTCTCCTCTCACCCTTGTTTCCTCTAAACCTGCAGTCAAAAGGGAGGTCCTAAGGATTGTGAGCTCATGGATAACAAGATGGATAAATCTAAATGTGGCCCTCCTATATCAAAGAATATAAGTTGACACTTCTGTCTTGGAATGAACCCTGTGAAAGAAAAAAGGAACATTCAGCTCACAATTTCATGCCCGTCCCTGAGCTGGGTGGTGGAAAAAATCTGCCAAGGTGTCCTTGGCCACCCCTGATTCTTTCTTCCCAAGTCACTTGTCCGAATGCAATGTGGATGAAAAGTCCTTGGGAAAGATGTCCGGCTATGTGTCGCTAGCTAGGAATCTCGTCCATCTAGTTAAATAATTGCTCCTGTGCAGGGCTGTTCCTGCTGGGCATGAGGGGAAGCAAAGCAAAGCAAAGCCAGTGAGAACCATCCAGTGTCCAAGTTACAGGGTACAGGACAGGTCAGTTCCAGCATATCCATGGGAGAAATACTCATTATGAGGCCTACATGGTAACCTCTTTGGGAAGGATACTTACAGGCTTGAAAGTTTTTGCTGGCTATGTCCTGGATCTTCTGTTCTTTCCTTTAGCAGTGAAAGTTGTATCTAGTGCATGACTGCAGTAAAAAATGTGTTTGTTTTAATTTGCCCACCATGCCCTCAACATACTCTTGGCTTTGACTTCCTACTGCAAAAATGCATGTGTGTGTGTTAGTAATCACAGATGTCAGGTAATGAGAGAAGCCATCCAGCTTGTGCTGTCACCTCTCATAAAACTGCTGCAGCTAAAAACTTCAGCCCGGATAATCTGAGAAAAAGGCACAAACCTCCCCTTTCAGGAAAGCTACATGCTCTTTAGCAGAAACTCATGGCAAAGCACAAACATGAGTCTAGGGGCTGGCTTTAGCTTCCCTTTACTGTCCCTGACTTCAAAAAAGGTCTTTGTCTAAGCTAGGCACACTTTTATTTGGTTAAGACAAACGAGTCTTTGAAGCAGCAAACTTTACAGAAGCAGAAAATCTTATGAAAGAAATCTTATAAATCCATGTATTCTTCCCTATTAGCAAATGTTTTTGATTTAGTAGAATATTTTTTCTCTGGAATTGCTGTGGTTTTCATCTTCAGGCCCTTGGAAAATTTCTTCACCAAACTTTCTAGAATTAAAATGCATTCATGCTAGAATTGAAATATTCATGCTGATGTCTGTATGGGAATTTAGCATGCCTGAATGTCGGATGGATATTTGGACACATTTTCTTGAGGATTCCAGAAGTTACCTGCGCTTCCAGAACTCCAGATTTTTCCAAGGAACTAAGTTATTTCACATCTATTTTTTTTCTGATGTGTGGATAAAATTTGTAGAGGGACTTTTCCTTGGGGAGAATATGTAAACCAGCAGAGAACTGGCAGATATTTATTGTGTGGACTTTGTCCCAAACCCTTGGGTTTCACATCTGTGTTCTCTGACTGCATCACTCCTTCCTGGGAAACACTTCAGCTCTGGTTACTGCTGTAACAGGAGCTCGGAACTGGTCCCATAGCTTGTAAATTGGCACATCTTATGCCTGTGGATACGCTGGAGAACATGCTGGGGACGTTAGTTAAGGCATCCAGAATCCTGATTTATGATTTACCATTGCCATATAAAGAATGCTTATCCTGAATCTATTGCCCTGAAATCACCCCTGGCAGCAGCTGCAAGAAATTTCTTAAGAAATGGATAGAAGAAAGCAAAACCACACACTACCTCCTCACACAAGATTTTTATCTGAAATGTCCCTCTCCTTCTGTTCTCAATGATTTGTCAGATACAGTCTTTTGACAGACATTTTGTTTTACCATATATCTTCCTTTATAACCTCTTTCTCAGGTTGCCTTCCTCAGTGGGAATCCTTACCTTGCAGAATTTCTTCTTTGTGGCCCTGAGTGACTCGAAATTGAATCTCTCTTCTTCCTTCTGCTATGCCTACTCTGACTTGTGTAATTTCTTTACACCCCTAAAGTATTTACTTCTAATTTAGCCACAAGATGGTCCTGGCTGCATTTCTAACCACAGCTGTCTTCTAATTCACTAGCAGATTTTATTTGGGGTTTTGCTACCATGACGACTTTGGCACATTGTTAAAAAATTATTTAAAAATTATTTTAAAATTAATTCTTTGGCAATAGAGAGGAACGCTGTAATAGCTGAAACATCACAGTTTTCCCTTCGTGCTTGTCACAGAAAGGTGAGAATGAACTCTGCCTATCCAATGGGAGCTGCTGCTGAGGACACAGCGCTCTCTGCTGCTGGGAGCACACAGGGACACTTCAAACACAGCCCTGTGGATTTGCTGGATAAAGCCACACTTTCCTTTCTGGCTGTGGCACGTTCACTTAGGTTTCCAAGTGTTTGGAGGAGTGTCCTCATACACTCGGTAACGTCTCCATTCACGTGTAAGGGAGCAAGGCATGGGCTCCAGATGTAGTTCTGTCTGTGAAGCAGGAGACATGCATGAAAGGCCAGTATTCCAGGCCTTTCTCTTCAGCTTTTCCTTCACCTTTTCCGACAGCACACTTGCAGTACATAGCAGGTAACATTTTTTAACACCTCAGATCAACTGAACCTGAACCATTTTGGTCTCAACTTCCTCAATCACCTGGAAATTCTTTCTTCTTAAATGTTTTTGTGGAGTGCTGCAGTTACTGCATGAGTGGCCAATCGTGCACTGGTCTTCTTTCGGCTGAAATTGAGCCTTTCCCTTTGATTTCCTACACTATTTTCAGAGTTGATTGTTGTTACTATTTGATGTAACATTTTTTTCCTTTTTAATTTACCTTTGATTTGTAGCTCTCTAATGGATTCCCACATCTTATTTCTTGAGTTGGACACATTTAATTAGTTCTGTTCTTTCTGCTACCATTTTTCTTGGGGTTTTTTTGAGTGAAATTTAACAAGTTCAAATGCTGCACCTGGGATGGAGTAATGCCAGGCACAGGTATGAAGTGGGAGAGGAGTGGCTGGACAGCTCCAGAGGGGGATGTGGGGCTGGCTGGTGCTGGGCTCAGTGTGGGTCAGCAGTGCCTGGGCAGCCCCACGGGCAAACCCCATCCCGGAGCACCGAGCACAGCACAGCGGCCCAGAGAGGGGATGGTCCCGCTGGGCTCAGCCTTGGGGTGGCCTCAACGCAGGCCCTGCTGGGCCCTGCAGGTGGAGAAGGACGGGAAGGTCCTTGAATGTGTCCTGAGGAGGGAAACAAAGCTGGTGGGAGGGCTGGAAGGAACTTCCTGTGAGGAGCAGCTGAGGACTTGGGGCTCGTCCAGTTTGGAGAAAGGGAGGCTGAGGGGTGAGCCCACTGCTCTCTGCAGCTTCCTGAGCAGGGGAAGGGCACCACGAGCCACTCAGCTCTCCTCCTTGGTATCCAGGGACAGGACATGAGGGAATGGTTCACAGCTGCACCAGGAGAGCTTTCGACTGGCCATTAGGAGGCATTTCTGTAGAGAGGGTGGTCAAGCACTGGAACAGGCTTTCTAGAGAAGTGGTCGATGCCCCAGTCTGTCCGTGCTCAAAGGCATTTGGACAGTGCCCTTAACAATGTGCTTGAACTTGGCCAGCCCTGAAGTGGTCAGGCAGGTGACTGGACAATGACTGTAGGTCCCTTCCAACTGAGTCTGTTCTATTGTATTTTATTCCCTTTCCACTTACAAAACACTCTAAAATAAATTATTGAAGTTACTGGTAGAAATTGGGATGGCATTTAATTACGACAGACACTTTTCCTGTGACAAGCTCACTGTTGCTGATACCACAGTGCTTCCTTCATGATTATCTCACCTTCCTGAAGCTGCAGTTTCACATGACTATACTGCCAACATCCTGGATCACTCTGGCTCCAATTCTTAAACATAGCACACTTTATCTCTCATGTGTGAAAATATGAAGCCAGTACCTAAGTAGTGACATCCTAAGCCATGCTGAGATATCCATGTGGGACTGGCAGCTGTGGGCCTGCACCTCTGAGAGACCCATCCCCTTTTGGAGCAGCACACACCCCAGCAGCACGTAAAACATGACAGTAAGCTCCTGTATTCAGGCACCTTCATCTCTCCCATATTGTTCATTAACTTGTATAACCAGAAAATTACTGGCAAACTTAAATGTGTGCCAGAAGTGAAGTCTGTGGTAAGGCTGTCTTACACAGTCTGATCATATACGCATACTATTGATACAAGCACGATGCAGCATGCAGAAAAGGAAAGAAAAGAGGATACATAAAGAACAAGGTTTGTCATTCCTGTGTAGAAACAAGAGCCTTTTTGACTCACTCTTAATGTTAAAGTAACCTTTTTACTGTAGAAAAAGCCATTTATTTTCTCTTGGTCAGCTACTCCATTCTGCAGTCTTAGATTTTAAGTACAGTAAACTTACACAAAGATTTCTGATGCCATTCTATGTTTATTTTGATATAGGGCATCAACCTCTAACAGGGCTGATGCAGAATGTATGTAAAAGTATTTAAGCTAGTGGCTGAGCCTCTACGAGCTGATAGGTGCTTTAAACTACCCTGCAGTAAATACTGGTGGCCATGGCTTAGCAAAACAGTTTAAGAAAACACAAGTATTGAAGAAGATGTCTCTAAATGATGACCCTTACCAACACAGGTATGTAAGGACCATGACATGTGGGAAAGTGTGCACTGTGCAGGGTCAAGATTCCCAGCAAGAGCTGCCAGTCACTGAAAAACAGTGATTTCTATCCTGGTAGCAATTGGGCACTTGGGGAGTATTATTAGGGCAGTGTTTCTTAAAATGCAAACTGTAAACAATCAGAAAGTTCAATAAACAGCAAGCTTCTCTCAGACTTCCATAATGCAAAAAAGTGGAACAAAATTTAAGAATATGGATTAACAGATATTTACAGAATGAAGCCTGATTTTTATTTGGATATAAATCAAAACTGCTGCAGTGAGTCTATAGACAATACTCCTTGAGTTTTTTTTTTCTTCCCCCAAAAGACCAGCTATCTGTTTCATATTTCAAAGTCTGAGAAATACCACACTGAAGGAGAAAAAGATCATCTGAGAAGATCTATAAAAGACTCGCTCAGGAGAAATTTAATTTCTAGCTTTTTTGGCTAGAAGGCTCTTTGGCTTACAGCTGTCATTAAAAAAAAATCCCCCCAAACCAGAAAGAAAACAGATGTTTTTGTTGAACCTGTCACTGTACTTTGTAAAGGTAAAATATAAGTGGAAAAAAACATTGCTAACCGTGTCTACTTCCCCCCGTTATTAACTATGCTATTCAAATCTGTTTGGTTAGCCCAAACAAGTCTTAATTGCTTAATAAAGAAATGAATTCGGCATTGTGTGACTACTTAACAGACTAATGATCAGCAGATATTCAACCAGCAACAAGAATGCTAAATATGCATACAAATTGTTGCAGGAGTATTTAAAGTTGATTCCAACTGTTGAAAATTTTCTAGGCAGAACAGTTTTAAGTACTAAAAGGTCTAAAAACAGAAGCTGCAAATGAACCCATCATATTCAACAGCACTGGAAGTGTAACTGTTCATTTAGAATTTGATAGAAGGGCAAGAAGTTGATGGACTGTGTCTGACAGACTTTAATTTTTTGCAGTGTCTTTATGCAAGAATCCATGTGAAACCACACTGCCCACAGACAGGACACAGTCATGAACTAGGACAAGTCAAAGTTCAGAAAAGCTTAAAAACAGAACAGCTCACATTTTCACAAACAGTTCCTCTAAGGTGAGCATGGAGGGCAATATCCTTCCTGTGTACATTTCTCTTTTGTGTATGAGGACTACAGTGTTTGTGATTGTGGGATTTAACACACAGCACTGCTGAATAAAAAATGCGAACAGTGCTTATTAGTTACCAAAACACAGGTTATTAAAATGCTTATTTGGTCACAATTTTGCCTTCCTAAGTGCACAGTGAAGTATTTAAAGTCAAACCTAGCTCTGTACCTTTGAAAACCTTATTTTTACATTCCTCTTAGATTTGCTAACAAAAATCAGAAGTTATCCATTAAAATGGGCAGGAACACCAGAAACAAAATGCAAATTCACCCTTCACCACACAGCACAAAAATCATGGTCACAGCTTCATATTTAATGTGGAATCACTTTAAGTATACAACATTTCAAAAGATCCAGAAACTGGTTAGGAGCTAAAAGCCAGTAGAACAAAAATACACAAAATCTAAAATACATCTTTGACCTTTTTAATCCTATATTTTAGGGTCACATTCCTGAATAAACAAGTTTGCCTTATGAGGAAAGAACTTTGGTATGGAGTTGAACTACCTACATGAATAGCACCTGTAGCTTTCAAAATAAATAGTAATGGCTAACTAGACACGATGGCAGCAAGATATCCCCTAGAACAAGCATATGCTTGGAGCTATGCATGAAGGCTGGACAATGAAATGAGTGTAATTTTTTAAAGTCACTTCAAAGCATTTTCTGCTTTTCATATTTCTAATCATTTAGAAAGCTTTCCTACAGTGAGAAAGCTTTATTTTTATATGCTAACCCCTAATAATCACTCTCTTGAAAATTGCACTCTGATGCTCACAGAACACTATTATTAAGTGTTTTTCTTTTAAGTCTTTAGATTCCATCTATTTTTCTAAAATATTGTATTTTTATTCCATAGGCCCACACTGGTTAGCAATAGATGCTGGGAACAGAAACATCCCCCCTGCTCCAACAGTTGCGTATTAAAAAGGTCAAAGATAAATTCGACCTTGAAATGGAACAGAAGTTGGGTTTTTCTTAATAAATGGTATCAGAAATAACAAATTGTCTTTGTCACGTGATACTCTCCTACAGCCATCGATGTAAAGTAGCTAGCGGAATGTTAGTCTATGTTAATCTGTGTTTTACGGGTTTGCAACAAAGCATAATACACATTTAACAGAGTAAGTGAAACTTCAGTTTTCAGTGTGTAATGAACTTTAGTAATTTAATAAATTTTAACTTTTATTTGTGTATTCCACTGTAGTGCTGTGACAACAAATCACACCTGTGTACCAGAGCATACATCAACAGTATGATGTAACTTTACTTACACCACTGCTATATTTAGATTTTTGAAAGAGACATAAGCATACACTATGGCCACAGCAAATAATTTTCTGGGTTTTTTTCTTTGATAACCTTCACTTTTTCAGTAATACTTCACTTTTAAAATTTGAATTATTGAAAAAAATCACAAAGTTTATATAGGAACAGATATAAGGAATAACCTCACAGGCACTGATATGACAAACATTTATTTTAAGGGCTGAGAGGCATTAATACCATGTCGACAAAGCTGACTGAAAAGAATGACTAACTTTGTCTAAATGGAAAATGCCCACCTTTGCTTGTTGAGAAAAGAAATTCAGAAAGTTATTTTTTGGCCTTGCTATGTCACGAAGTCAATCATACAAAGACCTACGAATTTAACCTAAGATAATAGTTTTAAAAGCCCTTCTATATAAAAAAAAAAAAAAACATCATGCAAATCTTTGATCAATTATGCAGCGGCTTTAAAACTGTTGCAAGACCATACTGTATATATTAGCTTTTATACTGCTAATGCACAACTAACAGCAAACTCGATTAGATTAACACAAATTTTTCTTAATTACACCGTTATATCACACTAAGGAGACAAATGCCACAAGATTGGCAAAAACATTTAATTCTGAGCACTCAAATGGCAGGACAATTATGTGTTGTAACCCCTTCACATTTAGAAAAAAACATGATCCTGCAGTCTCACTTTACAAAAAAAGAAAAAAAATTCTGTAAAGTATTAATTGGGAGGGGAACAGTTTTACTAACTAACACAAAGTAACCCATACAACTAGTGTCAAAGGCAAACAAAAATACTTCTAAATAAAAAGTCAAAATACACATAGCAACAGAAGCACAAATGCTGCATTAAATACAGTCAAGATAGGAAGACAATGCACTTGTTAATAAAAAAGACAAAAAAAAAAGAAGAAAAGATACTGAAATTAGCAACACATTTAAAGAAAATGCAATGAGGGAAAACTATTTTTTCCTATGACAACAGTTTCCATTTGCAGTCTTTCCATCCATAATTTGTCTGGTACAGCACATCCAATTAAAATTTTCAGAATCTCAAAGAAGAGCTAGGTTGTTCTCTTCCAAATCTAATTCACAAGCTGGTTTTGGATGTTTTAAACAGACATCATTATGAATGAAGTAAAAGCAAGGCAACAAATGGAGTTTTCATTACCATCAATCTTAGCAATGACAACAAACATTTTTAAAAGTTATCATAATCTTTTTTGTCCTTCTTTCCCTCTGCTTCAAACCCATCAACCCCATCACTGTCCCTTCTCCTTTTACGATTATTATGGATGTTGAAGCGTTGGTTCATCTGTGGTAACGGATCCATTCCTAGAACTTTGTGTATCTGACGGAATGCAAGGAGTCTCAGTGCAAACTAGAAAAACAGTAAAAAAAAGTTATTTGCGTTACAAACTAATGTCCATTTTGAGCACTTGTCAATTACGGAAGAGCATAAATGATGTATGATATCAGCCTTAGCTCTCATTATCCCGTCTTTCTTTCCCCCAACAAAGTCAACACCATAAAACACATCTGTCACGTTTGCTGCTTCTGTAAGTGCAGCATCCTAGCTTAAAAATAATGTTTGAGCTTCTGGGTTTGCACTGAAGCAGCCAAGGCTTGTCACGTGTCACGTTAGGCACTAGGAATCATTCAGCAAAAGGATCAAATGAGGAGGCAGAGGCAGTAACCTCTTAAACTACAAGCATGAATGGACAATATTGTCATCTGAAACTTAAAGAGATGTATTTATAAAATATTAAATGTCAAAGTAATTTCCAATCTAGTAATTGCTGTAGAGTGAGCCTGTTTACAGATCTAGATATAGATATATAGATATAGATGAGAATGCTCCAAATTCAGGAAAATAAATTTATTTTAGTGCAAAAATGAACACTATTATACATCCTCTCCTATGATATGTTCAATGCCTAGCATAAGACTGGTAAGGTCTGACTACATTCTAAGAAGATTAACATCCAATATAAAGCTCCATAAAAACAAAACAAAACAAAACCATCCGTTAAATTTAAGTACTTCACACCTATGTTCTCTTACCTGTGCACTTGAAGTAATATCCTCTCGTTGCTGATCTGTCATTACAGCAAGTGTATCAAAAGGATCTTTTTCACAGGGGTCCAGAAGGCCAGGACCACCTACAATAATCAGGCTAATTAGTAGCATATCTTTACCTTATTACAAGCAAGATTATACAGCAGTTAAGTGTAAGTATACATATACGGATCAAATGCAACTTACCTTTAAGGATGATTCCTGAAGATATACACTCAAAAACTCTTCTCAGTGCATCTCCAGGACTCTGTGGCCCAGTTGCACTGCTAATTGCTTTTTCCACAAGCAACTCCATAGCCTAGAGCAACAACAGGAGGATTCAGCCAAATTAGAAGATGGACTAAGACAGAAAAAAAACTGCTACTGTTTCTCAATAGAGAATTTTGAATCCAGAATTCTGGAGAACATTACACATCATAGAACACTTTGAATTAAAATGGAAAAAAAACCCAGTTATTTTATAAAGATGAATAAAAAGAAAGGTGATGCAAGATTAACACTGAGTACTGATATGGGCAGCTGGTCACTGGTGGTGTCCCCCAGGGCTCAGTGTTGGGCCCAGTCCTGTTTAGTATCTTTACTGACAACCTGGATGAGGGGATCAAGAACACCCTCAGTGAGTTTGCAGGCTGCACCAAGTTGGGTGGGAGTGTTGATCTGCTGGAGGGCAGGAAGACCTGGGATCTGGACAGGCTGGATCCATGGGCTGAGGCCAGTTGTGTGAGTTTCAACCAGGCCAAGTTCCAGGTCCTGCCCTTGGTCACAACAACCTCCTGCAGATCCAGGCTGGGATAGAGTGGCTGGAAAGCTGCTCAGCACAGAAGGACCTGGAGGTGCTGGTCAGCAGTGGCTGAACATGAGCTGGAGTGTGCCCAGGTGGCCAAGAAGGCCAAAAGCATCCTGGCCTGTATCAGCAGTGGTGTGGCCAGCAGGACCAGGGCAGTGACTGTCCCTCCATGCTGGGCACTGATGAGGCCACACCCCAAATCCTGGGTTCAATTTTGGACCCCTCACTACAAGAAAGACACTGAGGTGCTGCAGCATGTCCAGAGAAGGGGAACAGAGATGGGAAGGGTCTGGAGCACAAGTTCTGTTAGGAACTCCTGAGGGAGCTGGTGGTATTTATCCTGCAGAAAAGGAGTGACTTCAGGGGTGACTTTATTTTTCTGTATAACCACCTGAAAGGGGGGCATAGCCAGGTGGGGGTTGTTCTCTTCTCCCATGTAGCTGGTGATAGGACAAGAGGAAATGGCCTCAAGTTGCACCAGGCAAGGTTTAGATTGGGTATTAGGAAGATTTTTGACTGAAAGGGTTGTAAAGCATTGGAACAGGCTGCCCAGGGAGCTGATGGAGCTACTATTCCTGGAAATGTTCACAAAAAATGCAAATATGGACATTAAGAACATGGTTTATTGGTGCTGCGTTAACAACTGGACTTGATGATCTTCCAGGTCTTTTCCAATCTAACAATTCAGTGATTCTATGATGGACTTCTTCCCATCACAAGTTGTTCAATAATTATGTAGAAATTTATACAGTAGTAGCCTATATGTGCAGGTAGACAACTTGTTGAGCCATTATTTGGGAGTATGAAACATTGTGGGACACTTGATTCTGTCAGCCACATGAATACAGTATACAGTATGCCTAATGAAATAGGATGCTATAGAAAAATAATTTTTTTTTTTTCTGCAAGAGTACAGAAACTTAAAACAGCAAAAATTTAATGTTCTTAAAATGCTTAATATCCTGACAACTCCTTCAGTTTAGCAAAACTGAAGCTCACACCAATTTTTCTCCTGGTTATCGATCAACACTAACTCAGATTTTAAACAAGTGTAAAGAAACCTCCATGATAAACATGTTTTCTGAAATGTATGCATTATTTGATGTTAGTTAAAATGGTTTAAATCATTAGCTCTTTTTTAAATACTGGTGTTTTTTTCTGTGAATATTTCCATTGTTTACTTTTATTAGACACTATTTTTTCCCAGAAGAACCCGTAGGAGTATTTGTAAAAGTAAAGACTAGCTTCCCCTAGTTTTCTTTCCCAGCCTGTGGACGTTTTCACTGCTACATCTTTGGCAATTTTAATTCTCAAGCAATGTGTGTATCTTGGTTTTTGGTAGGTTTTTTGGAGGCACTTGTTTGGGCCTTGTCCTCATTATATTTACAGTTGTTCAAATGCTACTTTTTGTTTTTCCTTTCCAGGTGTAAATATTTATTCTGATGTAGGCAAGTAACTACAGGCAGTGCTGATCACAATCCATCACAAAAGGTTGCCAATTCCTTTCTATTTTAGCTCCATTTAACTGACAGATTTCAATTCTTGAGCATGTTATTTCCATACTCCCACTGTATCAGTCAGGATTTGGCAACAGTAAGTTAGTTGTTTTCAAGTAGGAAGCAAAGTGCATCAGTAAAAAAAAAAAAGCAGATCTTGGATTTGCATTTATTAAAATCTAATTCTTTTGGATCCTCATACAACACACTGACATGTACTCTGACTACCTCAATCCTAGGAAAATATGAATTATGATGTCCTGATGTTTATGTGTACAAAAGGCTAATTTCCAATTTGAATAACGCATAGGAACCTGACAAAGTTCTTCTAATTTAGTTTTTACTTTAAGGCACATGAAGTGCTACTACTGTGAACATTCAGACTTCCTAATATCTTCTATTTTTACAACTACTTATGTTCTTAGGAGATTTTTTTTAAAAAGCTCTGTCATCTGGTTTGTAAAAGGTTTCTAGTATAGAGGGTAGGAGAAGGTCTGTATCCAGAAAACTCTATTACTCCAATCTATGAAATTCCACCTGAACTGGCAGAAATCGTCACTTTCATTTTGTCATTGTTTTTTTCAGTAAAACCTTTCCTACAGGCCAAAAGAACAGCTGACTCCAGTTCAATGCTGATCCATGTCACTGAGAATGCATCAGGTACCAGGAGCAAATCAGGAATCACTTTTGGAGAGAACTGAGATACAGCAAGGTCTGACACACCGCTTCATAGCTCTCTTCCCTTCTGGATGTGCCTTGGAACTGTTAATGTGACAATTAAGAAACCACACTCCTTGTTCTTCACCCACGTGCCTGCTCTGTGTTGCAATGGTTGTAAGGCTACTTGTCTGAAAGTGTGCCGGGGTTCATTCTCTGTCAACTCAGTGATATTAAAAGGTCACTTACTTCTTAGCATCTTCTAAGCTGTATTTGTTTAGTGTACTTTTCATGAAATGCAGTACTGAAACTGGCACTAGATTTTTTCCCTTTAAGTATTTAGAAAAGCAGACATTACTGCTCTACTTCCTTTCCAGAAGCAATAAATATTATTAGAAGTAATTTAATAAAACTGTCTGCAAACTTAGTGGAGTTGTAAAACATTTCTCATTGAAATAAAGTCAACTGCTCAAACTTTTCTGACAGCGTTAGCGCTCTTCCTGCCAAAACTGAGAAGGAAGCAGCACAGTGCAACTGGATTTGGTCTGCAAAATGCAACAGTCAGAGCTAAGTTTACTTCCACATGAAACATGTTTCAGGTGTTTGTTTCAGACTAACTTTGTCCAGTCTACAGATCCTACATTTGTGAGTATTGGAGCACAAGTTGCACTCCTGGAGCGATAATATAAGATAGTCAATGCAAAAGGAATACTCCAAGAAGACTTAACTGCAAGAATTAAGAGAGGTGACCTGATAAACCCCAGAGATTTAAGTGACACTGACTAAAATATGATGATGACACAACCACAGGCTGTACTTAAGTACTGTGGTATTTCACCTTGAGAAAGGGATATATTAATGATCATAAGAATTACTGTGATTTTTTCTTTCAAGTTCTTTCTGTTATCACAGAACTATCTGGGCACAGCCAACATTTTAAATAACCTTCAGCAAACTCCATGCAATTTGGAGTAGATAGTTAGAAAAAAATAGGTTCTTTTGTACAGAGTAAAGAAAAAAAATGCTAAAACCTGGAATAGGAATCTAGCCACAAATAATAGAAGAGAACAAGAAAATTCCTTTTGGAAAAAATAGTAACTTCCAGCTTCAAATGACAAAACCTCAGAAAATTGTACTTTTAAGAGGGAATCTGGTGTATTTGTTAGCAAAAAAAGCTCCAAAAATCCCAAACAAAATGCTGCATTACTTATTGCAAAACTCTGAATATA
>VYZQ01034324.1:58420-93312 GCA_013400655.1 Mystacornis crossleyi | reverse complement strand
AGTAAAAGATGGTAGATTTAGACCAGATATAAGTGAAAATTTATAATTTTTTTGTTTGTTTGTGTGTTTGGATTTTTGTGGGTTTTTTTGTTTGTTCTTTTTTGGTTTTTTTGTTTTGTTTTGGGGGGTTTTTTTGTTTGTTTTTGTTTTGTTTTTTGGGGTTTTTGTAATGAGGGTGGTGAGACACTGGAACAGGTTGCCTAGAGAAGTTGTGGATGATCCATCCCTGGAAATATTTATGGCCAGACTGGATGGGGCTGTGAGCAACCTGGTGCAGTTGAAGATTTTCCTGAACATTGCAGAAGGGGGTGGACTAGATGACCTTTAAAGATCACTTCCAACCCCAAATGTTCTGTGATTCTATGAAATGACAAATGTCATTGCATTAATAAAGTCTGTGACCTTCTCAAGAGATTGCTTGTGTGGAATAGCTTGTTGAAACTATATTTTGATGACTTTAGTCTGGTACAAAACCTTGGACTTCAATGATAAAAACTGGTACTTTCTATCAGAGCCTAGTTAGTCCGGATTTAATAATATTAATGCAGCCTACATGAAAAATGCATGGATTTTCATTTCTTTCTCCTACTGGCAGGCCTTGCTAGTATGGTGAAAAATGTGATATAAGGAGCACCAGCTAATTGTCTTATTCTAAGAGAACCTGTTCACCTTCTCTTATACTTAGATAAGGAAAGCTTTTGGTTAAGATTTTAATGAACTCTTGGCAAAAAATAACTGCTTAGCTGAAGGATGACAGTGGAGACTGAAAAGTAAGACTTTGGTGCCAAATGAAAGCTTTGAGTGAGGATTAGGGTGTGTGACTCATGTCAATAAATCCACCCAGTGCTTAGTGTGGGCTCAACCATAAGTAGTCTTCCCTTCAGGGTCCGAAGTCATCTTTGTAGCCTTGGGTTATTAGGGTCATTAGCCCAGTTATAGCCTTGTTTGGCCAGTCTCTTTAGTGCTTCTCTCAAAAATTCCAGTGTCTGTAGTGGGGATCATGCAGCTCCCTGCATCACTTCATTTTCTGAGGCCCTCCGGGTGGCTCCAGGAGGAAACACAATGCAGAAACACATGGCAGGGGAGAAGATGAGCTCCAGTATGCTCATCCCTGAGGCAGGAGAGTGCACTTGCATTTGTGTCAGCATTTGTGCTGACGTTGGCACAGCGCTGTGACTTCCACCGGAGCAGCGCTGCACACATGCAAAAGCCATGGGAGGAGGCAACGGGAGAACCACTAAAATAAACATGAACAGAGAAGAATTATTGCAGCATAAAAATCTTTGTGGCTGATTTTAGCAGGGGAAGACCACAACAGCAGTCTAGTTACATCCCAGGAAGGAAGTGTGTCACATGCAGAGGTCTTTATGCACAGACAAGTGGTTCAGAATGGGTAATGCATAATATAAATAGCTCCTTAAAGTCTGGGCTGGTGCAAGTCCACCTGGCCATTTATCTTAAAAATGCATAGAAAGTAGTTTTAAAAATACCACATGCCGTTTCTGTGGGATAAACTGAACTTAAAACTTCCATTATGTTCCTGTAAATGAACATTAAATTAGTAAGATGAGCACCAGTCCACTAAAAGAAAGGAAACTCCCTTCCTTGCTCCTACGGCTGAATAAGGCAAGACTAGAGACACATTCACACACAGAACTGTACATAAACCGTGGGGTTTGAGTAAGGGAAATGAGATCAGTAGCAGTTGTTAGTTGTGAGTCATCCCTTCACAGTTTTTTGGACCATGGGAGAGAGCAGCATGTTCCAAGCAATATGCTTACTGGAGTAAAAAATTCAGTCACCACAGCCTATTTACATCAAACAATATTACTGTGACTACGGCCTCCAGGGAAGAACTGAGCTGAAACAATAATGCAACTTTTGATAGTAAATAGAAGGACTGAGAAGAAAACTAATTTAGTGAATGTCATTTATTTAAATATTTATAGAATAAATTTTGCTCCAGTATGCATTCTACTGAAGGTAAAATGTGGCTCTCTTCTATTTAAATTATGAGGTGATATTTGATTTAAACTAAAAATGCTTATTATTAGATCCTGTAGGGTTGTATTGCAATATCTAATTTCTAGGTGGCTGGCTTCTTTCTTCTGCATACAGAATGCAGAGCTAAGCACCCTAACTTCCTTTGTGGTGTACCAGGGAAGAAGGAGAGGGATGCAGAAAGAAGAAGAAACTGCATACTTATTTGCTGTTTTTTTTTTTTTGTCAGCTGTAATTTGTTGTGAACCTGCAACTTCTTTGTTCCTCACGCACCATACAGGGAAAACTTTTCTTCATCTAGTCTAAATTCAATCTATTTCAAGCAGTCTTTTGCCTTGTCAACGTTAGTGTTTTAGTTAAGGAATGTGTTTGTGAAACAAATTGTCCAGGGGTCCCTACTTACTGCATCTGGTGTTGCATGCTTGAAGTCTGTAAGCTCGACTCCTTTCAGATTAAATTAAGCCATGAGATTCTCCAGGAGCACATTTGGTGTGTGTGAACCACAAGTGCGTGTTCAGCCCACTGGACCAGACGAGCTGGTCTTAAGTAACCCTCCTAAAAGGCACCTAATGTAGATATCAGGCTTTCAGCATGAGCTGTTTCACTCTGCTGAGCCTTCCTATAATGCTGCATTTCTTGTGGTGCAGACAAAACCCTTCTCTCAGATCACTGCAGGTTGCTTGGACTGAAATGTTTTCTACTTCCCATTTACCCCTGGCCTACAGCTTGCTCTCACCTTCACCAGCATTCAGCTGCCTCTCTGGAAATCATATGAAAAAAAAATCTATCTCTGTAAAGTGCAAATCAAATATTAGCAGACAGCTGACACCTAGTGAAAAGAAGTCACCTGATTATGGAAATAAAAGTAAGAACCAGCACTTAATTGATTTGTAAGAAAAATATCTTTAAAAGTTCAATATGTGTCTGTTTCACTTCCCTTTAGCTGCATAATCACTCACACTTTGAACTCTCCTGACAACCTGGTAACACAGCTGCATGTGAGAGAGCAGATTTTTGGCAAATCCCAACTACCCTGCATCAGTACAAGCAAGTATTTCTTAAATACCCAGATATGATTGTCCACGACTGTGATTAGCACTGTTAATATGCTACATAACCATTCCCTAACTCAGAGGATCGGGGGTACGTAGGGGATTTGTGTCTCAAAGTTCTCCTGCTGCCAGTCTGGCAGGTCCTCACCTCTCTGTCCCAGCTATCATCTTCCGCATGAAGAATCATGCTCGGTGAGTTGGAGCAGGAGTGCCTTTGTTGGGAGCCCATCCTGTGGGTGTGCGGGGCATCCTCAGAGCAGAGGCTGTCCCTCGTGCAGGTGCTGCTGTGGAGAACCTGATTTCTCAAACTCGGGCACTTTGGTGTTAGGTTGAGTTGCTCTCCACTGTCAAGGCAGAGCTACACCACAGTGTGCTCTGAAGCAACACTTTCGGTGTTTGTGACACAGTACATAGGAAAGAGAATGGAAGCAGCTCCTGAGATTAGGAATTTCTTGGCTTAAGCAGAGCTATGGAGGTGGAGTAGGTTGCAATGAACATAATTTTGGGGCACCTGAATTTTCAGAACTGAAACCTCTTTGAACTGACTGTGCATTAACAACACAGGGGGAAATACAGAATAATTAGTGTGCAGCAATACAAACTTCTGCTTATTTCAAATAATTTTCCACTGTAAAATTTCTCATGAGTACTGATGGATCTGTCCTTTAATTACCATTCACACGAGTGTTTTAAAGTCTCTCTTACTGCTCTAGGCTATTTAAACTTGAAATCAAATAGCCTTCTATAAGCAAAAGGCAGAGACCTCATTAAGAACAGTGGGTAATTTATGGAGGTTTTCTCCAAGTCAAATGGAAAGAGAAAGACAGCCTCTGAAGGCCACGACAGCTGAAAATGGTAGGAACTTACATAATACATGGCGTATAAGTGTATCAGGAGCTAAAACCTGGCCTAATGGAATGAGTTGCAAATGCTGAGGAAAGCACGCTGGCTGCTGAAAGCATTTTAGAGGCTGGAAGCCAGGAAAAACAAGGGAAAGTAATGGAGGGAGTTGTCCTGGGACAGATCTCCTGGAGACAGCAAATTTGGGCAAGCAGAGCTGAGAAGAAAAGCTGTCTTGAAAAGAGTGAGCAGCACAACTGTGCGCTGTTCATTTCCAGGTTGTTTTGGGGACGTAGGCATGCATGCACTTCCCTGTAAACAAACAGGACTGCACAACCAAGAATAACCTTACTCATAGAATCTTCTCCTCTTGCTAGAAATAAACCCACAGTGCCATTGAGTACTGGCCGACTGAAACAAAACAGTCGTATAATATGAGCGTGTTTGGACAGCCAGTTCCTGCTGCATCAGCTGTTTTGTTGTACCTGGCCCTTCCTGCACAGGAATACAGATTGAGGAGGGACCCATGTCCCTGGGAAGTGACATGTCTAGTGAACCAACCCACCTCTAATCAACATCTTAGCTCTGAAAATGGTGGCTTCTGATTGCATATCCAGGCCCAGGATTGTCTTCAGTTAGCAGGAAGCAGCAAAGCAGCAAGGTGTGAGAAGCTGCACTGAGGTTACAGGGTCAGCTGAGCACTCTGCCAGGGCTTCTGATGCCAAGTGTGTATTCCCACAGTGTCACTGATCTAAAGGAAGATCTCAGTTTTAAAGCCTTGGAATGCAGCCAACAGGGAAGCTTTCTGTGACAATGATCCTCCTGTAGCTCCTCACAAATGACTCGTTTCCCTGGGCAGGCAGGATGCTGGAGGTGTAGTCCTAAACGTTACTTTCAGCACACCATGGGAGATACACTGAATTTCCTATTGAAGGTTGAGTTTGTTTGGGTTGGTTTGTTAGGGTGCAAGGCATTTAACATATTTTACAGTGGTCTTTTACAACAGAAGGGTGAGAGCAGAAATCTAGCTAATTTAGGAGTAAGCTTGCTGAATTCGTGCAGGGACTTGGATGATGTAGTTACTGTAATAGCAAAGGACTGGCTTCAGCCTGTTTAGAGCCCCCCCATGATCCTGCTGCTGCAGTGTCTTTGAGGCTAAGCTTTCTGGCAGTTTACGTGGTCTTGACCTTTAATACCACTTGGAAGTCACTATTTTCAGGTCCCACAATACCTCTTCACAGCATAGGCAGGAAGCTGGGCTCTCACACAGGCATAACCTTGTTACCTCATGAGAAACAGAATCCATTAAAAGTATGGTAGGGACCTGAGGGGGGTTTCCTGAGCGTTGGAGGAGAACTTCACACCCAGGTCATCTTGGAACAGCTGTAAGATGTGCCCCCTCAAAGCTTACCTCTGTCCTGTGCACTGAGAAGCAGAAAACGGTCTGATGAGCAATAAACTGTATCACCTGTAATCCCTGCAGCTCATGCCTTCTCTTTGGTCCTCAAACACTGCATGTCTTTCCTTGCTTAAAAGCTCCAGCACTGATAAGTGACCCCCCAAAATGCTGTTTTCCTGACAGATAGCTGCTATGCAGATTTGGGCTGTGTTAGTGCTTGGTGTTGACACCAATCACCTAGTTCCCTACATGGCGAGCTCCGTGTGTGTTTACGTAAGCTTAACACCATTTCATTCCTCTCCGTCTGCCACACATACTGAGGCTTTTGCGTGCTTAGCTGCTCCCTCCACTGTCTCTTCCTGCTCGCTATCCAGCACGGGAGGCAGGCCTGGCTTGCCCCTTGTTTTTGTACAAGCAGAACTGTGAATGCACATTCCCAAGTGCACTGTACACCAGCAAGGGAAACGGCACGAGGGCACTTGGCTGTGGTATGTGGGGCCCACCTACTCCTGCTGCTCCAGTCCATGTGTTTGCCGCACGGCTCAGTCCTCCATCCCAAGATGTGATGCTGGATAATTCCCATGGGATCCACGTGGCGCTGTGTGACTGCCAGGCTGGGCACTCCCAGCTGGGGCTGTGAGCACACATCAGAAATACAGTTCAGGACAGGTTGCATTAGGATGACCAGTTAAAGTCTTGGAGACAAACAAAGCAGGACCTTTGGGGTCCATGATCAGCCATGCCACACCCACTCAAAAGTCCCTGCCTCCCACCAGGGGCTGTCCTTGGCTACTTCCCAGCCTTAGGCCCTGCAAAGCCTGACCCCGCATTTCTGCACAGTCAGCTTTTGAAGGCAGGAAGCAAGGCTGGTATTGCATCCTTTCAGGTGGGCTGTAGCTTGTCTGCTAAGTCTGCCAAGCAAGTAGTCAAGGCATCAAGGGACCAGTTGGGTCAGCCCTTGCAGGATTGCTCTGTTGTCCTCAGGCCGGCCAAGGCGGCACAGTGCCTGCCAGCCTGCTGCCAGCTCCCTGTCACTGCCAGCCCCGTCAGTGTTAGGGGGGTTTTCCACAGGGCACCCACTTCTTGCTGCATATTCACTCGCTCTCATGGAGGTATCTGTAATATGCTCACACTGTGGTCTCTGTGGTCAAAGTCTTCTGTGCTTAGAAAATAAAAAACCCAAATTCTTTGAACACCCCTGGGAACATTTTTCCAGAACTAGAGATGGTGAGGGAAACTATGCCATACCAAAACTCTACTGCAAACATACTTTATCCTGCTCATACCTGTACCACATTCTTATGAATGCCGGAAATAAGATCTTGTCCCGTACGGGAAATCTGGAGCGTCCTGATCTGCACAGACTACAATTTAGGCTGAACCTCTTAGGTGGATGCCCTCTGTAGCTGACGTGTAGGTCAACACAAATGCGTTCAGGTTTCGTGGTCACTGCACTGGAGCTCCGGACATCTAGCTCCTTGCCAGCATGGGGGATCACCTCTATCCCCCCTGCCTTTCTGTAAGGACTTGGTGTACAGTGCCCACCCGTGCATCACTCCATGTGTATGGTATGAGTCAGTCAGAGCAGTGGAGGAGATGATACCAAAAGGGCCTTGCAGGGCAGCTTGCAAAGACTTACAAGAAAAGTGTCACGCCAAAGAGCACGGGATTTTCCCAGGAGCTGCAGCTCAGTGCTTCTCCAGCCGCACCCTCAGGTTGACCTCTCAGTGCACTACAGATATGAATCACGATTGCTCACAACACTAGTCATCAGCAGGGGGATTCCTTAGGTGCACTTTCATTTGCTGTGCCAAGTTATCGCTCTGCAGAACTACCAAGATCTTGGCACTCAGAAAACATGAAGAAAATTAAAGCTTTGTTCAAACGTACAGGCCAAAGCCATGCATCCTAAATATTCACGTTGCTCAGGTTGTTTCAGGGGTGACTGTGCAAACCATATGCTGGGTAAAAGCTCTCTTGACAAGCCCCAGCAAAATGTATTTTAGTTTCAGGCTCAGCAAACTGTTACTGACATAATTCAGTCAAAATACAACATGCTCTAAAGGAATATCACCGCCTGTTCACTTTCAGGGTAACACCCCTCGCCATTTGGCCATGAGTAGGTTATCTTGGGAAAACCCCAGATGTTTCAAAGAAAACTAAATGTCATGCCCGCATGACATAATAACTTTCAGTGAGATTGAACCTAGGGAGTGTTACCTGGGTTTTGCCCAAGGTAGTCTGTCTCAAGACCAGATGTCATTTTCCCCACAGATGTCTCCAAAGCAGCTATTTCCAGACCTTTCTTTCCTTAACTACATTCATTTAGTTAGAGCTGTAAAAGCCAGCTGGGTCAAATTCCTATGGTCAGACCTTGCCATAGTGACTTTCAACTTTGTGCTTTACTGACCCCCCTGAGAGTCCAACAGGGAGGAGTTCCTAGTAACAATCTCTTGTCTGCTGGAAGTGGGATGGACTCTTACACCAGCAGCACAACTGTCCAAGCCTGCTCACCACCTGGAAGGGGGACAAATAAAATGGGAGTTGGAGAAGGAGCCAGGACACACACATTTAAACAGGATCTTCCTCTTCGATGTAAATGAGCTCTGAGGAAACAAATCTGTTTGAACACAGTTGGTGGAGGTCCTGTTTTCTACAGGGTCCTCTATGGAGACCCACTGACCATTCAGATTGTGTCCACAAGGACAATGATAGTGTGTGCTGCTCCATAAAGACCTCTGGTATGTGCAGCAATAAATCTCCTGTTTTTAACATAAATGGAACCCACTTCTAACACTCTGATTAATGGTACATTTATGGCAAAAGAATGACTGTAGTAGAGGATACAAAATGCTATATTTAGAGACAGACTTGCCTGTCAGAGGTCTCTGAGTAATGAAACTGTCACCTCAGACCCTCATCCCTCAGGAAAATGGGCAGTTGTATCAAGCCTGCAGACAAGAGGTGGTGACAAGACCAGCTCTTGCCAGGCAGGCCTAGAGGAAGAGTTCTTCCACCAGCTTCACATCTCTGGCTTAGGAATGAGAGGAAAAGGAGAGAGGAAATTCTGCCCATCCTAAAAGAAAGTGGTAGCATCATGGCTGTGACATCATTTGCTTCAAAAAGAGATAGAAAGCAAAGCCATAGGGACATCTAAGGTTGTGGATGCAACTCCATCATTGTTGGTGATTGTTATGTCACAGTTTTACCAGAAAGAGATATGAGCTTTACCCAAAATCCACAGAAATCACCAATTATTATTGGCTGCACTATAGGAAAATCCCTTTCTGAGCAGTAGATTGCAACTTTCATATACCATGTAATGAGTAAAGACACAAAATACCCCTGTGTGTTGCAGGTAATGCTGAAATTCCAATTAACAAGTGAAAGGTAAGGAGATTGAGAATGCACTTTCATTGAAAACAAATGATAATTCTCAGTTCCATAGTTAGCAGTATGAGTGACAACAGTGACGTGAGGAACAGATCGAATATAAATGGAACATAACCAACAGCAACATTTGAAGTGGCTTCTAAAAATGGGAACAGGAACTATAGAAGGTCAAGCAAGAAAGCTCAGTACTTTCCTGATGATGTATCACTACCATGTAAAATGGGCTTTAGCCACAAAAAATGTCAAGCGTGTAAAACACAGGCAAGCTTTCTGTTGAACTGTCGGCTGAAACAAAGGTCTCATTTATGCAGAAAGAATTTCTGTCAAAACAAACGCCTGCAGCGTTACCTATCTTTCTGGGCATCTTTAATGGCCACCGATTTCTAAACATAGGCCAGGAGCTTGTGTATAGCACAAGGAGAACTGTATTCACTAGAAAGGGAGTGAAGCATCAGTCTGACAAACCTCCTCCCATGCTGCAGAACCAAGAGAGAAGATGCCTTCTCCTCCTGTAACTTTAGAGGTACTCCATTAAGTAACCTAGAGAGTAGTCCAATTATCATATGATCATCCAGGACAGTAAATGATCCTCACTACTCAAGTCACTCATAAGCTGGAATTCTGCTTGTGCTTTGGTAGTGATGAAGAGTATCATCCTGCAGCTTTGAGGGTCATTTAGTCCAACCTGGTGGAAATGCTGCCTCCTCCTGTTCTTAGCCTTCATGCAGCTCAGCTCCAGATATTTCAGTTTTATTTAGAGGCAAACAGGAGGACCCTCATCAGAGGTTACTTACCTTTGAGCTGTCATCTGCACCCTGTGCCTTACCACTATAAAACAGTCCAACAAAAGCACTGTAGACTTTGGGGCAAAAAAAGAGCATTATTCCAGGTCCTAGTGCTGATCCTTGCTCTCTTGGCACAGAGAAGCCTTCTCTCCTCCCTGTTTACACAAAGTCTTATTTCACATGCAGCACTGACAGTTGTGAAAGTATTGTGCTGGAATTCTGGACAGACAGTTCCAGCAAAGAGACATTTTGGGGCCGTCCTGCTTGCTCCCCATGGGTATGCATAAAGCCCAGTTACAGCTCTGGACAACCTGTGGAGGAATCTGCTCTGTGGCCGCTCTTCCCACTCCTCACGTGAGGGCTCTCACCCACATCTCTCACTTGGGAATCACAGAATCATGCAATGGATAAGGTTGGAAGGGACCACAGTGAGTCATCTGGTCCAGCCTCCCTCAAGTAGGGTCATCCTAGAGAAATATTAACAAAATGAAAATGTTAAAACAGAAGGGAAAGGATGCACAGCAGCCAGCACTGGCTTTATCTACTGTCCAAAAGGGGTTGAATCTGACAACCCTTAAACCCCAAGAAGCCCAGAAAACACAAGCACTGGATAACTGTGTATTTTCAAAACATTCTGACACATGCTCAATAAATGTCAGCTGCACAATGAAAAGGCACAGTGCTGTGTATTGGTAGCTAGATTTGGAAGTGAAATCTAACCATTTTTACTCCAGAAAGGGGAGTTTTATCAACATACTCTTTTTGACTTACCACAAGAAATGAAAAATGGAAAGATTCGACTGCCCAGGACACCCTCCACACACAGTACAAACGAAACATATTTGTTGAGCCCAGCATTTCAACTGTTTAATCTATTTTATTCTTGTTTTAAACCACCAGCAATGAAATGTGCTACTGGGCTCTGAGAAGAAAAGATCAGGAAAAACCCTGGAACAGTAATGTGATGATAAATGGAGTAGAAATGGATAATAAATCACAATGGATTAACAGCAAGAATAATGCCTGAGACCTACCGACTATCAAATTACGTGAAGTCATTTGCTGTGAAGCAATTACCTTCCACAGTATTTCCGATTCTCACAGTAGGCGGCCAGCTCTATTGATTCAAGATATGTTTATAACGTCAGGAGCTAAAAAAAGTGTTTCCATGCCTTGGGAAGGTGATTTCTGTTAATGCATTACTAGCAGATACTGCCACAGAATATGGGACAAAGCAACAAGAACACTGACAAATGCCAGGGCCAGATTTACTACAACCCTGTTACTTGTACAAAAATGCTGAAGAATATGCTGACCATGCTGATTCATTTATTTCCAGTTGTTACTTGAGCTTTAGTCTCAGACTTGCTATCGTCTTCCGTTGAATGATTTTAAATTGTTTTCTTTCAGGTAGAATTTTAGAGGGGAATCTCTGCACTTCTGTATTTATGAAATGTTAACCTGTGAAAAAAAGATGAGTTGTTATAAAGCAACTGTTTGCCAAAAAAGTACTAAATATATAATCAATAAATGCAAAATTATCACCTGTGAAAAATTTACCAAGATATCTGCTTGTGTGAGAGTATTAGCTAGCAGCTTAAAAAAAAAAAAAAGATGTTTACCGGTACCCAGGTTAAGCACGAAGAGATGAAGCTTGATGTGCTCACCTACTTTTTTGCACTTCTTCCCTTCAGTACAATAGATGCTGGAACAAATGGGAAGAATTTACAGAGGATGTGCAGGAGTATGCGAAATGCAGCAAGACTTGCTTGAAGTCTGGGTCTGCTGTATTCATGTTTATCACTCTTATGCTACTGGTGGAGATATGCACAAATAATATCCAATAAATGTAGTAGGGCTGGGGAGCTTTGCAATTTTTGAGGTTATATTACCTAAAAAGTAGTTTGCTTGGGGCAACTCATTTTATCTGGAAAACCAGTAGCAGCTATGCTGACAAGATAACTCTCTGATTACTCCTTACTTACATGAAAAGGGACTTGCTAATCAGCAAACTTTTTAAAATATAGAAGCCAAGGGAGGCATGAATACAACTGGATGTTCAGGATACCTCCTTGAAGCTGGACCTGTGAGGTAGTACTGGAGACATTTTAGCTTAAATGTCTTAAAAATTAATCATGGTAGCTGAAGTAATTCAGTGCTGGGATTCCTGTCCATCAGCTCAGACTCTCTGGCAGCCAGGGCACTGTGGTATCAGACCAGCCTGGGATCCTGCTTGAGAAGAATATTTCTAGTGAACAAAGCATGCCTGGACTCTGTACTACGGCTTCAAGCTGTAGGTCTCTGGAGAGAACCCACTCTGCAGGCTTCAGGAGTAAGGCTGGGGAGCTTTATGTTGATGATACTGCATGGCTCGTTGCTCTGCAAACAAAGAGGCAGATTTCAAAGCTTGGATGTTCATAATCCTTGAGAAAGCAGGCACGCTGGTAGGCCTTTAGTGTGCCCTTACACAGGAGCTAGGTTTCTAAAGGGACATTACTGTGGTTGTATGTGGGGTCTCAAAGGCCCAGGTTGGACACAAAATGAAAGCGTGGGATTTGTCTTCTTATTTTTGCCCAGGAAAATAAAAAAAATCTAAAAGAAAATGCATTGGACATACATTTCAGTCACTGGACCACTGATCAGCAGCTGAAAAAGTCTGAATTAACCCCCTAAGTGGCAAGGCTTTCTAATGAAAATGTTATTGTTCCCATCTGCTGTAACACTTTAGATGCCTGAAAGTCACAAAGTCAAAGCCATTAAAATATTGCACAAAACAACAGAAGATAAAACAGGGGCAGATACAATTAAATCACTGTACAAAGCCAAAACGCTCTGCAAACATAGTTCTGAGAGGATTTATCCAGCTTCAGAAAATTAGAAGTGGTGGGGAAGTTCTCATAGCATGTACAGCTCAAATTCAACTACATCTCTTGTTGCTTGGAAGTCCTGTGGCTGAGCTGGTCAACCTTTAAACTACCTGCCCCTTCAAAAACAGTCTTTCTGAAATCTGAGTACACTGTGGCTTAATGAGATATAGGCTATAGCTTACCTTTTCTTTAGCCTTTGCCTCTGATTTCTGCAGGGAACCTTTCTGCTGCTCTGGGTTCATCCTTTTCAAGGCTTCTCTGTCCACAAGCATCACTTTGAAAAGAAGCACAGTGAAATGGGAAGGGAAAAGCAGATTGAAATGTGCTTGAGAGTGTGTAAACCCAGAAATGAACAAAGCTGCCAAAGACAGAGCATGGTGAAGCTTTAGCTGTGTTGAGACATCACCTACCACGCGAAACCACGTACAACTAAGTTGCTGAGGGAGCTGGGCAGCAGGCACTCATGAGGGCCATGTCTCCACTACACCCTGCAGTTTGCTGCAGAGTTACTGGAGCTTTTTAGAGCTTGCGCACCAAAGGGAAATTATATAATGTCTATAGATACACAAAGGGAAAGCATTTAACTCAGTCCTAAAGGTACAGCTGGGAGACCTCTGGCAGAATTGTCCACATTCCCTCCAGCTCTGGATGTCATAAAAGACACCCACCACCTTTCCATTGCTTGTTCATTCTTAACTGAGGTTCCTTTGTGCTCACCAGGTGTGGTCTTCAGTTCTATCATCTTTGTAATTGTGCAGGATGTGATTTGCTTCAGGGATTAATTACGGCTGATGAGGAGGCTGCGGTCCATTCCCTGAGACCTTTGCTTTAAATATTGCAAAAGTTTGCTTTTAGAGCACATGAACATGGAAGGGAAAGAACTTCACTTTACACTGCAGAGAAGGCTAGAGAGCCAGGCTCTGCATTCTCCTGTGAAACAGGAAATTAAAAAAAAAAATCATTAAAGGGATAGAGTAGCAAGGCCGTGCTAAACAGGACACGAAATGATCAGCAGCACTGTGTCAGCAGAGCTGTGACTGAAAGCATATGAAAAGAACAGAGCCAAATTTATTTACACACTTGCATCTGCAAAAACTGTGTGGATTTAAAGGGGTAATGAAAGTTATCTTGTAGTGTATTTGAATAGGGAAACCAGTATTAGCTATGCTAATGAAAAAGCATTTTTGATAATTTAAGATCCATCTTTCCTACTCCTGCCCAGAGAAGTTAAGGGCTTTTGTTGTCAAAGAAAGCATACTGTGGTTTTGGAGGAAAAATGCCCATGGAAAAGGTGTTGTTAAGAAGAAAAATATTTGCAGTTGAGATACTGCTGATGAAAGAGCAGAACAATTCAAACAAGGAAGAAAAGATAGAACAGAGCAGCATTCTTCTTATATTTCTTTAGCAACCTCTTCTGAGGTGCCCAGACACTCGTTTGGGAAGGTGTTAGTGCTCTCTTCCTGCTTTCACCCTCTGTCAGACTTCAATATGGTACCTCCTAAATCTCTCAGGCATGCTTTGCTGGCTCAACTTTGATGGGATAAATGAGACACAGTGTCCAAGGTGGAAACATGATCCTGCTACAGCTGAAGGTATTTACAGTGAATTGAGAATACGGAGAGGAGAGCCTGCTTATTCCTAGGGTGACAGCCATCATTATGCACTTTCAACTTGTTATTAAAAAGCCTATAAACAGGCAGCCAGAATAGATCACATGAAATATTTACTAGCACTTTTATTTGAACAAAATCACATATCATTTCTTGCAAACCACAAAAAATATTAAAACCTTCTTTGGCATGGCCTTCAGGATGGTTAATGATAAGAATGAACATTCCTTTAGGATACATAAAGAGGAAAAGAGTGAAAAACCTCTAGTGCTCCACTGCTGTAGCTAAAGTGCAATTCTCTTTCCGTGAAGAAAAAGCAGACCCAGGAGGGACAGACATTTTAACTTTTTTTTTCACCAGAGGACAGATGTGATCCAAGGGACAAGGGGTTCAGAGAGAAAGGAGAACACTGGGAACAACAGAAGGAAGGGGAAGAAGCAAGACGGGTGCTCAGCCCTGGAATTTCAGAGTGCCCTGAAGGACTTGGCCAAGGCCCTCATTTGTCCTGGTCACCTCAGTGCCACTGGGATGGCAGATTTCCTCACATCCCAGAGGAAAACGGTGAAAAGAGTCATCCTCACTGGGTGACTTTATAATCCACCCACTCTGTAGGCTGGGCCATCCCACCACTCCAGCCAGGAGCCATGCAGTGGGGGCACATCCCTGGGGATGGAGACAGGCTGGGACATGGGCATGGCTTGGTGAGACACACGGCCAAGGAGGGCAGGGCTGTGGGGGGCTGGAGGGCTGCTGGGGCAGTGGCTGACAGCCTGGGGGGCTGATGTGGGGTCCTGGGCCCCAGCAGGGTGGGGAGCCCAGTGTGGCTGACAGGGTCAGGCAGGGCTGTGAATGCCCTCAGGGCTTCAATGCTTTTTCCCCCTTCATCTTCTCTGGGATTTTAAAATTGTTTTACTGTTCCTCTTGAAATTTTTCACTGCTTTCTTCCAGTCCCGATGAGTACATCAGGATGAATACATCAGGATGAGTACATAGGTCAACAGGTGGTTCCTCCGAATCTGACCTGGAGACAGTGGGCCCAGCTGGCATCCACTGGATCTTTCCTTTTCTTTCCTTGTTTCCGAGCCTCTGGGGTGGTGTGGGGCCAAGAGACCTCTGGTGCGGGCACTGCACAACCCCTGGCATCAGCCTGAGGTGGAGGGACCCCTCAAAAGCAGGGTGTGAGGGTTAGGAGGAATGAAGGAAGGATGAATGATGGAGGAGGTATTGACACATGGACTTCCTGCAGCAGAGGTGTCAGAGCTCTTTTACTGCGGAAATATAATAGGGACAATATTTGGGGGAGACAAGAATTATTCTGAAGCACAGGGTTGCTTATTCTTCCAGTTATTTCAAGTGCTGTAATAACAGCAAAAGCCTACTGTCAGCCTAAGGTGAATGGAAGTGTAAACAGGGAACTGGAGAGACACCAGCTGCAGTGTGGTGCCTGCACTACCCCCCTTTGCATCAGGCCATGTAATTTATTTATGCATTTGGACTTGCTATTTTTCCTTCTCCTTTCTCCCCGCTGCCCTCACTCCCTGCAGGACTTTCATTCCTCTTCCCTGCCTGGTCTCCCGTGTTGCCTCTGGCTGCCTGCCCCTGCCTGGCCTGGCAGGGCTGGGCAGGGTCCCAAGGTGCCCCAGCCCTGCTGCCACCATTCCTGGGACCTCGGGAATGCTTCGTAGGTGGCTGTGGCAATTTTACAGTGTGATAGTTTTCATGGGAAGGGTGGGTTAATTAAGTCATTAAATGCTTTCTTGTCTCTGGCAGGCAAAATTAGGGAATCACCTTTATTGGAAGTGTTTCAAAAAGTGCTTCAGTCCTGCTTCTTCTGTTTTTCTTTCACATAGACCCCAGGATTTTAAAGCACTGTTACAAGGTTTAAACTAGCTTGTGTTATGTTTTGGTTCATCTTGTGGCTGGCTGTACCAGTTCTGCCACAGCATTTTGGAACACCCCAAAATAATTTCCTTTTTTCCTCCTCTACTACTGCATCTCTTATCAGGAGTGCACAATCATCCATTTGGTTGCTTTCACCTATTTTACAAAAAGAAGTGTCTTACCCATAAACATAAATAATTTAATTTGAACAATTAAAGAAAAACAACTTAACTGGAACCCACTTCCATAATTTTAAGACTTTTTTCCCAGTAAGTACTTTGGGGAAATGATGGCAGCTGGAGCCAGTGATGATTTGGTTTATTTTCCCAAAAGGGAGTAAGTCTGGCTGAGTCAGTAGTATGCAGGATTGAGCTTAAACGGCTAAAAAGGCTTTCCAAAGAAGGTCTGATGAAAAATCTGAGAATATTGTTCTCTAAAGAAGGAAAATATTGTTCCCTATAATGGCAGAGCTACTGAGTTTCTATTGCCTTTGAAAATAACTCAGTGTTTAGGAATACATATTGGAAGAGTTATATCACAGATTCTGCAACACACATTTAAATTGTAAGTTTTCCTTCATTATTTTGCGAAACATTCTTATAATTTTTATTATTTTTAATAGATTCATCTGTTGGAAAAGTATAACGTAATTTTCAAATAGAATTTGTAAATAACTTCATTTTAAATTCAAATAAAATATGGTTGAAACCCCAAACTCATCACTCCGAAAATCAGCACAGGCATTTTGAGGAACAGAATGAGATATTGTGTCTTTATTTAAAATTTTTAACTCTAGTGGCTGAGACTTCACATTTTCAGGCTTTCTCAAATATGAAGGAGATTTTTATTCTTTAAAATATTATCGTAAAGCAAAGGTTTAAATTCCTTACAACCAAACAATTCCTGGAAGCTCTAAAGAAAACACTAGTCACTGGAACACTTTCTAGAGAATTTCAAAAATGCGAAGCAAGTCTCATTGTCTTGTAAGAGTTACTTAAAGCAAAAAATATCTCTGTGTACATCTGGGATTTTTTGGAAAAAAAACCAAAACCAACCAACCAACCAATCAACCAACAACCCCAAAACCTCCCCTCCCCCACTCACTCCCCCAAAAAACCCCCAACCCCAACAAAAACCAAAAACCCAACAAAGAGTGGACCTGGAAAAATCCCAGCCTTCTCAAACAGCACTGATGTTCTTCTCATGCAGCTATTGATCCGGTGGTCTCTCAGAACTGGGGGCTTGTGTGGTGGGCTTCATCAGATCCCTTTGAAGTTCCTCCCCTGCTTCATTTTAGTTATAAATTTTAATTTCCAAGTGTAGTATTGGTAACTTCAGAATAGTCATTATTCTCTGCTCTCCTATTTTGGTATTTTATACATAAACCAAATTTCAAAATTAGGTTAAAAACTAGTCTTTTCTATAAATATAACCTGCAGAGCTCTTTTATTTACTTGCTTGTTTGTTTGCTCAGGGGGCCATCTTTAGCTGTAGTTGCCAAGCCCTCTTCTCTTGTAATTAAAAAGTATGTTTGGAGCAAAAGGAAAGTATGTAGTGGTTTGTTTATTCAGGAGAAAATGTTTGATTTAATTTAACAGATTATATTCTTGAAAAGGAACAGGGACAAAAATAGATCCTGAGCCAAAGCCTGCCTTGAGCTACATCTTGCTTAAGTGTCGCCAGAGCCGTGCTAGGGAGCAGGTCCCTGAGAAAGGGAGGTTGTGGTGGGGCTGTGCTCCATCTCTGCAGGAACATGAGGGGAGATAATAACCCTACTCTGATAGCGAGGGAAACGGCCCTTTGGTCTGCTTCTCTGCCAGCTTCGACATCGGCCCTTGCCGAGGGGATGAGCTGGGCAATGTTCTCCGCACATGTGGCACCCCTGTGGTGGGGAGGCTCCCAAGCTGTGAATGACTGTGGAGAACAGGGAGAGTGACCACATCTGGGGCAACCAAGAGAGACCGGCTGAAATCACCAGTCTGATAAAATACACCATGGGTTTTGCACAGTCATCCTGAACCAAGGTGAAAGTTCATGCATCCCTTCTCCAGACCTCCAAATACTCAAATTCTTCTCTTGGAGATAACTACATGAACCAAGGTCTGGAAACAACAGGCTACCAGTTGTTGTGTGATTTAGTTTTAGCATCAAGGTTATGTACAGTAAGGGCCCATTCTTGCTTGGTCTTGGGGAACCTCTGCAAGGCAGACAGATGTAATTGAGCTGGCACTGCAGTGAGGAGCACAGCAGCTTCCTGCTTCCGAGGGATGTAGCCCTATCCTGCCAAACAAACAAGGACTAGTCTTGGAAAGGGCACGAGGTTAGCCAAGGGTAATAAAATCTTAGAGATTCCAATGGCACTTAGAGTAATTCTTTCCCTCTCTTAGAGGTACAAACAACATACCTTGTATGTAGGACAGTGACATGCCATCCTCACTTTCCTTCTCAACTCCAGTTCTCCATGAACACAGCAGCAGGAGGGAGGTGCGGGTGGGGAAGAGTGCAGACAATTAGCATGAGTCTTTACTCTCTCTTCCAAAAAAGCCCAAACCACAGTTAAAGGATTTAAAATATTGGGAGACATAGGTGCATATTTCAGAAAATCAGGATATTTCAGTCAATTAGAAAATAAAAAAGAGAAAGGAAATAAAAGATTTCCCAGTGTTTGTAATCTACTATGCATTGCCATGATTCAGCTTTTCCCTTTTTTGGATAGAATGAGATGAGAATAGGACATTTAATGTTTTTAGAGCTGGACATCCTAGAAGGAGAAACTGTTAACAGTGGCCAATGCAAGGGGGGTAGTTCTCTGCTGCTCACTGAGAGAGATGTTGCGGATGCTTGTGTTCAAGCTCTGTAATTCTATAATTTTAAAGGTTTGATCTTTTGATCCTCATTTCAATCCCTTCTTTACATGAGGCAAAACACTGAACAACAGCAGCAACAGAAGGTAGAATAAAAACCCAGGGAAAACCCAGAGATATTATATAAAATACTTTTCTGGTCTACAGCCATTTGCAACTTGGGACCACCTTGGATAGAAGGGGTAATTAATATTAAACAGTATTTGATGTCTTCTTCTTTCTTTTTTGCCCAATTAGTCGCTCAATTTATAACAGCTTTCCAGACTCCTTGTGTCCTGTGACAAGGAGCTTTACAGCTTAATGGTGTACAGTGCTAAGAAGTACTTTCCACTACTTTAGCTATTTTGTTTCATGCCTTGTGATTTTTTGTGTTCTAAGAGAAAGTTATTATCTGCTTTTATTTTCTGCGTCAACCATGATTCTATCAGTCTCTGCCATTAAGCTCTCTGCCCCCTTAATTTCTTTTCCCTGGGGAACAGATGACCTGGAAAATAGAAGGCTATGAAATCCTCCCAGGTACATTTAACAGAACACACAGTCACAGTGTCCCCCTGTAAAAGCAAAAGCAACAGCCTTAGTCTGCACTACAGAGTCTTTCTTGAAGGAAGAACATCTTTGTGCAGGGTAACAAATTTGAGTTCTAAAAGCAGCACCTTGACCTTCTGCCAGTCTCGTTGAACCAGCTTTACAAGTATTATAAATCCTGGGCTGGTTCAAAGCTTTTGAACAACTACACTTTGTTCTGAATCACAAGCAGCAACAGAACCTTCGTGCTGCATTCCCATGACTACTTTAGGGGCAAATTTAAACTTTGGAGAAATAAAATGTTATTTTCAAGTTTTTCAGATAAAGTATCTATATTAGGAAAGTATTTTTAGTATTAGCACCTAGTGCTTCTCCTCTGGGTTTTCTTTCTCTAGTACTAGTTGACCATATTTCTCATCAAACTGCAGCTGCTCTCCAGTATGAGTGGGGGGCTCTATTTCGCAGCTGTATTTAGGATATGCAGGAATTTGAAGCTATAAGGCAAGTCTGATGCTATTATGCAATGGTGCTACTGCCCCACCTGCAGGCCTTGGGGCCTACCTTTAAACCTGCTTTGTTTGGACCAAAGAATTCTGCATTTTAGGGGCAGAGGTATGTTCAAACAGTGTCCTGATGTGAGTGGAATTGAAGACCTGACAAGAGATTTTAATGCTCTTCGGTTAGGGCATAATTTTATGTTGGAGAAAGTGAAAACACTTATCTTGCCCCTAACCTATAAACCACAATATTTTGTTCGACTACAGGTGTTTTCCTGCATCACTTTGCACTCCCAGGTTACTCTGGTTACATATGCAGGTGCCTAAGATGAGTCTAGAAAAAGGCTTGCAGAGGTGTTGTAAGATAAAACCAGTCCTTGCTTCCCTGCAGCAGCACTTCAGCATGAGACCCCAGACTGAAACACGCTTTTTCTCAGACAGAGCTGAGAAGCTCAAGGACAGCTGGGAAACACTAAACAAATCAGCCTGCATGCCCCCACCTCATTCTTGTCAAATGGCCTTGAAATGTGTTTACAGACAAAAGGGCTGTGAATTGTGCTGTTCAGCTGTGCTGGGAATCACTGTAGGAAATCAGTGTAGAAAGCCTGGGTTAGTTTACTAGCTTCACAAATATTAGCAAGTTATTTTGCTTTCTACGAAAATATTATTGTGCTAAAAGGCTTTTGATGGTGGGGCCTTTCTTATGCAACATTACTTTTACTGCTGGTCTTTATTGTGGTAACAAGCAAAGTACAAGGAACGAGCACACTGCAAAGCAAACCTACAAACCCCTCTGTCTCTGGAACTGCTTGCAAAACAGGACTGATGACTGGATGAGGATTCTGATCGTGGCCACAAGGGAGATAAAGTGTATTTTGGATTCAGAGAGGGCTGTAGCAAGGTGCTCTCATTATTACCAGTCAGGTCTTCCTTTTTGCTAGGTGGGGAGATGGTGCCCGTGCTGCCCTTGGCTGAGCACACTGGCAGGAGGCGGCAGTGTGAGGAGCACTGGCACTGCACCTGCCTGGTTCTGGTAATTGCTCACGGGTGCACGTCCCGTGCTGGCTCAGAGTAAGGTGTCTAACAGGCAAGAAGGCTTGCAGAGCACAAACACTAGCACCCCTTTGCCTGTCTTTGCAAGCAGCTCTCACCCAGATCATCCCTTAGACCTCCCTTGCTTATGCTGCTAATTAGGTTTCTAGTCCTGTAGCCAAGAACGGGTACAGCCTCTGCCAAGAATCAATAAAATGCAAAGAAGCAGGCAGCCAGTATGCAGCCCAGTAGATACCAGATGCTCAAGCCAGGGTGCTTTCCTGTATCAGCATACCATGAAACCTGAGAGGAATATCCGAAAAGCAATCACTCCTTCTAGGGTCTGCATGTATGTGCAGTGACCTTGGGACACAGCTTTCCAGAATGGGATATGATCAGATTTTTAGCACTGTTACCACAGAAACTAAGCAACATGGAATGAGCCAACTCTTACTATCCCTCAGAGCCATGCTTCTCCCAGCACAAGACATCTCTGCGCAGCCTCAGAGAGAAAATGTGCCCACTGTGACTGTGAGCCCTCTCCCACACTTCCATGGTCTCACTGTAAATCACTTTTATTCAGTAATTTAAACATCTCCACAGTGTATATGTAATCATATTTACTGCTCTTTGCTTTTTTTAGTACCTGCACTTCAGGGATACTTTAATTGCATTCTTGTTTTACATATAGGAATATTTCTATGAACACTTTGGGTTTCTCATGGAGAATTCTCAAAGTATTTTCAGGACAGCCTTTGTATGGATTATGAACCTACCTTGGCCTTGTACCCCAGCACTAAATATTCACAAGCCACCAAAAGCACAACAGGCCGCATTGATAGTTTGTAACACAATCAGATGTGGTGCAACAACGGGGCGTGTGCATCCCATATAATGTGTCCCACATGGTCAGGTTTTCAGAAGGGACATCAAAACCTCTGGAAAGTCATTGAGTCTTCATGTCCCAGCCAAGGCACAGTCCTCTCCTTTGCTTTCCCATGTGCTGTGCAGGATGCAGTGCAAATTATGACCCGAAACAGATACTAGTATGTCTTCTTAATCTTCTTTTTAGTGTATGCTATGTACAGCTCATCTTCCCAGGCACTTTCATTCTTGTCTTCAGGGAGGAGAGTTAAACAAGTTTTGCTCTGTGAGTCAGTAGAAGGCTTCACTGGTTTCTGCTGGGAAGGACGGTGTAGTCCTGTCTCAGGATAAGAGCAGGAAGGCTGGTTTGGTTACCATGCATCAGACAGAAGAGGTTATGGTGCTTTGGGCTCCCACACTGTGAGGACCAGCCCCCGTGTTGGAGTTTCACATGACCTTGTACTCAACATGTACCTGCTCTATGACATTCATTCTCCCTTGGAGAGAGTACTTGAGAGATCTTGAGAGACCAACAGTGGCATTTAGTGCCCTAACACCATCACAGCATGTAGAGCTGCCATGCCCACAGCCACCTGCTGGCAGTGTGAAAGTGTCACAGCCTACCTGAGCAGTCAGGTGGTGTGGGGAGAAGAGAGCCCTTCAATTTCTCCCCAAAACTGACCTGAAGTTACCCCACCAAGGCTTGCTGAGCAGTTCTGCAGCATGCCGAGCTCAGCATAACACAGAGACATCACTGCACCGAGCACATAAGCGATGGAAACCCCTCTGCATCCCTAGGAAAGCAGTGAGAAGCTCTTCTGTAAAAGGTTTTTCTAATGGAGGTGCTCCATTTCACATCAGATAGTGTGAACCTGAAGGAAATAATTTTGCAAGTACATCAACCCAGGCATGCAAGGCAGCCTGGAATTAAGTAATCTTCTTGCCCTTGGAGTGAACTCTCCCTATATATGCCTTAGTATCTGACCTTTTCACACTATTTTTGTGGGGAGACACACGGCCGGAAAGATAGTGAGGGAGAATTCCTCTCTCCAGCATTTTGGGCAAGTGTGGTTCTGCATTAGACCTGCAACATTTCTGCTGTTAGTAAAGGAGGAAGGAAAATAAACTGAGGCAGCCCTCGCAGCTGGTTCTCCTCTACCTTGGCTAATGTTTGCATGGGAACAGTGAGAATTATTAACTGCCCCAGACAAGTTTTACTGCCTCAAGGTCACAGAGTAATGGTGCACTGGAAGACCACAGAAATGCAGCAAAACAAGTCTCTGGGTGCTGGGGAGACCAGAGCACTTTGTCCAGGAAAGGCAGAGCTCTGTGCACACCTATAAAGCTGCATCCAGGTTTGTTCCTGGGATCCTTCATCTGTGGTGCTGACACAGCACAAGGACATGAATACTAAACCTCTAAAAAATGCTACACCTAATAAAACTAGCCTTTATTTATTTATTATTTATTAATTTCTTTTCATTTTCATCATTTACTGCAATTCCAGGGGGAAAAATTAGCCCTAGATGTCTAACTTAAGTTATCACTGGCTGAATTTCTGACATCCTGGTCTAGTAGTTTTATCAGCTTTGTTTTCCTTATTGGACAGTATGCTCCCTGTTCTCTGGCTGGTACCCGTGTTGCTAGGAGGATTAAACCCAGTGCTCCCCCGTGAACACCTGGCAGCTCCCTCCCTTGCAGTGTGATTAATGAAGCCTCTCCTCCTGGCTGAGAGCAAGAAGCTCACCTCCTTTCTCCATGCCCTTGAGCACACGCAGAGCCCTTATCTGAGGTCACTTTTTTTCTTGTAGTCCACAAAGCACAAGCAAGGCTTGTCCTCCCAGTGCGTGACTCACCTCTTGGCCCTTTTTCTCACTCCCCAGGCCAGGTGAAGATAAAGAGCATGTGCGGAGGAGGGAGGCAGGTTCCACCTCCACAGCTCCCACCGCCCTCACCAATAATCAGATAGGTGCTGCCCTCCCCTAAGGCCATCCCCTCTCCTATCTCCCTTGATTACGAGTCAAACTCCACCTATTCCCCCCTGCAGTGCTGGCATCCTATTTCCAGGACAGAGCTCTGCTGCTTTCAGCTGTGCCTGGTGCCTGAGGTTCTTGAGCCAAGGACAAGTCACAGCACTGCAAGCACAGCTACTCCGCAGTGTCCTGTGCTCAAGGCTTCATTCCACAGATGTTAGAACAAGGTCACAGCACCTTCCTCCCCACTCGCCTTCTCCCCTCTTTCCTTAGAACATGACCTGCTGTGTGGTATCCATATGCAGCAACATCCATCCATCCATCCAGTTCTCAGTCTTAGCATTTACAAACTTAAAGGTCAGTAGAGCTCAGTTGGCATGAGCAGGAAAAACACACACCGACCTTGTAGGAAGACAGATGTGTTACTCTGTGTAAGTTTCCTTTGTGCACTGTAAGCACGACCCTGAATTTTCAAGGCTTGCTCTCACCTGCTTTTTTTTTTTTGCTGCAAGGAAGCTGGAGCTGTTAAGGTGCTTCCAGCATGCAGTGCCCTCATATAATGTAATTAACATTTTGACCACTGGATGCTACTCTTGCTCCAAACATCTGCACAAGGGACTGCAGGATGAAGACTTACTGGCAATGCAGTCTTGTAATTTTTTAACCTAGAACCTAGTTAAATCAGTCAGCGACCTGCGGATAGGTGTTTATTGCCAGCCCATCAACTGAAAATGAATAGTTAGGAAGTCGTTATGGGGATATAAAGGAATGTCTGCACCCACCTACACACAAGCAGATGATTAAATTAATAGTAATGGACTGAGATTTTAGCAGTGAAGAAGCAAGTGATTTTTCAAACCTTTAGGCTTGGGATTTTTAGCACATTGCCTAAGACAGACAAATGGTTTTGTATGTATTATACCAGTGGTGCCTAAAGGCCAGAAATCAACCACATTTTTAAGGTACTTTTGACAACTTTTGCTGCACTCTACTCACTATCCTACCTGTCCGAGAACAGTTAGTAAGCCTTATGTGTAAGCAGGCTCTTTTACCTTTATTATGATTATCATTATCATCATCATCATTATTATCATTATCATAGGCAAACATTCTTGAACATATCCCATTCTCTACTTATTTTGCTCTCTATTACATGCCTCCCCCCTGCCATACTGCAGGGGTCCCATGCACTTCGTCCACGCTGCTTTCACTGATGTGAAGCAAAGCCTTCCCGTCAGATGAGCACAGCTGCAATGGTTGAGATATGCCCAAAGCAATTCATCATTTATTGATTGGTACCTCCGTGAAACGCTTCCTTTGTGCATACTGTGTTGCAGGAGCTCCTGTTTTCATCCTTCCCAAAGGAGCAGGAAAGCCTTTTAAATATGCATGATAATTTGTCCACCCTGGACACCATGTGGGTGGCTGATACATCCTCCTACAGGTGGACACAGCCTGCACCCTACATAAATGGAAAGAAATTCTGCACACCAGCTGTGCACAAAGATGATTCTGCAGTTCTCAGTGTTTTCTTTTGATTCCTCACATATTGCAGGGAACATCCAGGAACAGTTCCCCCAGCAAGGCCATGTTTTCTTACAGTATAATTCTATCTAAAGACCCAGTAACTTATTTACACATTGCCTTATCATTCCAAAGTTCCAGTATCTGCAGGTAGGCATCTAGAAGAACAGGTTTTGCATACTTTTCTGAGATCCCCACGTGATCTCTGGGCCACTTTGCCATGTCTGAAGATACACCTGGCTTGAAATCAGAGGTAAAACTCCTGTTCAAAACATGAGAAGTATAAATCCTCAGACAGTACTTAAATAGGAACAGCTCAAGGGTAATTCATATTGCCTATTTTAGCTGCTTAATGTAAATGGTTAATACTTCTAGAGGGGTGAGCCAACTGATACATGGCAGAAACCTAATCCAGGAAGAAATGAAACTCATGATGGAGATGCTGGTGTGTTGGTGTGTTGGCCATTGTTCTGTTGAACGGCAAAGGGAGGGCTTAATCACTCTGCATACCAATGCAGCAGAGAGTTATTAAAACCAAAACCAATCCAAAAAAAAGCTTTCTCTTTTTGACTCAGTGTTATCACTTACAAAGTGGCCGGCCAAAAATTCTGAACCACTTTCTTTATCTCATCCTAATTAATTCTTATAGACTAGAAACTGCAAATAGTTAATTTATCAAACCTCCTCTTTCTCCATTTTGTTTCTACCTTTTCTCTGAAAGACTGCAAGTGGGCTGATGTGATATTTTCACACAGAAAATGTGGGAGCTTTTTAAACCGACGTGTAAAGGTTCATTCATATTTGAACCTCCTGATCTAACTCTGCTTGCTTGCTAGGACACAGCAATCTACAGATGTTGCTACACACTTCTCTGTTGTCATGATTTCTACACCAGACTAAGGTGAGAGATAATAAATTAACAAAGGGCAGCTCCATAGTGCATGATCCTCAGTGCTTTAAATTAGAACTGTCTCTGGTGGGGACAAGAGTGATAGGAGCAGAACTTTGCCCTGCAGGCGTATTTTTCACCACCCCATCTGTTGCCCCAGATACTAGGGATGGATATGCCCATTTTGCTAAATTTTCTTTCCTTTAAAAATGTTTTCCTTTTCTTTCTTGAGACTCTTCCAAATGACATAGGAAAACAACATTCAAACCAGGGCACGCTAGTGGAATGCATGCTACAAGCCAGAACAGCATAAAATATTCAAAGAAGGAATACATGTTATTCAGGTCAAGTAAAGAGAGGGATTCCTGCAGTCAGGAATCCTTTCAGTGGCTTGAACAAATTGTTACTCCTTAGTAATCATTTGACTAGGATGCCTACTTCTTTTAGCTCTCTTCAGCTGAAGAGCTGGTGACCTGACATTTGGTCCCTGGGGCCTTTCCATGAGATTTGCCTTCATCCCATGTCAATCCTCTTTCCAAGAGCTTCAAGAGGCAACTTTAGCTTCCTCTAACCCAGAGTAAGGAATGCAGGTCAAGTTCAAAGCATGAGATTATCCAACCCCCCTGAATTTAATCAAGAGCTGGTTTCTTTGAAATTTGCCATGAGTTAGTCAAAGTGAATTCTTAGCCAGATTTACTCTGAGAGTTCTGGAGAGGAATGTCCATCTGCAAGCCAGAGCAGCCTCTACAACAGCTTTACCTCTAAGAGCTTTGCTTTCCCCTCTCCCTTTTTTCTCACTTCAGGACCATTATTTCCTGCTATGAGCTAGAAAAACATCTGTTCTGGGTGAAGATGGAAACATGGGACACAATTATTGTGAATTATTTGCATTTTACTAAATCCATTTGGTTCTCCATTCTGGCAAATTCAGGGCCAACAGTCTATTTCGAGGTTGCTTAATTGTGAAAAATTCCCTCCACACATACTTTTGCCTTTTTTTTTTCACGTATTCTGTATGTGAGATTGCAGCAGTGGTAAGCCTCTTTGCCATACTTGGATCTTGCTTAGAGCAACCAATATGTGGGAGTCCAGAAAAATTCAAGCTGCTCGTTTCCCACAGCAATTTACCGACTCATGGAATGAAAGCTGCTAGATCAATAAATACACATAGCCAGGTTGTTAGGCTTTGCACATAGAAATACAAGCCTAACTCAGTGAATGTCCAAAGCTGAATGATTGGATACTCTTGCATTCATCATTTCATGTAACTTCTCAAATATTTATTCCTGAAATACTTCTGAGCTGTATTACTTCACAGCTAAAAGTTTGCAGTTCCCTCCTGTCCTGTAGAAAAAGCCAGCATGTACCAAATACTGGTGTTGACTTACAGAGATGTAGGATCCCTGGAGGTCTTGAACATTGAATAGCAGCATCCAGGCTTCAGGTTGTACCAGCTGATGCTGAGAAAGAGCCATTAGTGGGTGTCTGTTGTTAGATCTTAGCAATGTGTTGAATGAAGATGGGGAAAAATGCCCCTAGTGTTCCTGATCTTCCATTCCATCATATGTCCACTGCTATGTCTAGAAAAGGACATTCAGTCATTTCAAGTCCAAATTCTCTGACAGTTGTTGCTTCAAACACTGCTGCTCTCTGGTGGGATTTGATGCCTGTAAATGTCTTTTTCCATCCTCAGAAAGCAGATAAGTGATATCATATTCTTGCTGGTTCAGCAGGGAATCGCTGGCCTCCACAAGCAGGCAGCTCCCTCTTCCCAAGACAGATACTGGGAAGTTACTCCACCAGTGCGGAGCCCTATGAAACATCAGAATTAACCTCTGGGTCAGAATTTCCCTGTCTGATTCTGCACACTCTCTAACTTTCCCTCTCTTTCAACCTAATTTGTGTTCCATCTCCAACATGTAACTACTCACCTCCAAATATCTAAGTAATATGACAAGCACTGAAAAGTTTGTATATTTATTACTGTAACTGGTCCACATGTCCCCTCTCTGGCTCTTGATGTGCCCATTGCCGTCTCCATTACTGCTTCTTATCACCACACATATTTATGCCTGTACATAGGATGAAATTAATAAAATGAAAGCAACTACATTAATCAGACTTGTTCTTTTTTCAGAGGTATCAGCATTTGTACAGAAGAATGAAGAAGGAGAGCTTGCTCCATATGCACTTTCATCCAGTGCTGCTGGATCCAGACCCAGCACTTGCAGAGCTATTCCTGGCAAGAGAAGCTGCCGGGCTGCCCATCCACTTCAAGCCTACCTGAGATACCTGTCCTTACTTGACATTTAAGCCACTTTAACAGCATGATCCCCCCAAAGTGGAAGATGTGCTTAGTAGTGGGAGCAATAATAGCAATAACATATATTTTGTGTGATTTTTCACCAAGGATGGACCTGTTCCTCTACATGGATTACTTTATTTAGAGATATAACTCCCCCTGGGTTTTCATACTCCCTGCAAAGAGCAAGCAGTATGTTTAAAAACTCTTCTTCTATCTAAACCTGTCTTCTAATTCCCCAGGTGTTTTATTAAAATTAAAATACCCTTGCTTTCTTCTTTTCTTGTGAAGTCACTCAAAAATTAGCCTGCTGAAGACTTGTGAAAATTTTAATTCATACTAATGAGATACAGTTCTGATTGCTATCTGTCAAAGAGAGTAGGAGAAAGTGGAGAAAATTATATTTCTAAACAGGGATGGAAAAATGGAACCTCCTTGCCAGGACCCTGGGCAAATCCCCTTCTGGAGCATAGCTGACTGTGTCCAGGGTCAACCGGCCTCCACTGATAAGGGTTGCTGTGAAGAAATACAGAAGCATGGGCCTGCCCTCATGCCTCCTGGGAGCTGTTTTTAGCTGAGGCTTTACCCCTGGCCCCACCTGTGCTGCATTGCTGCCGTGCTGCAGTGATGTCTATGCCCTGGCTGCTGCCGCGGTTCTGACCCTGACTGGGCTCCTCCAGCTCAGCTTCCTGCCTTGCCCTTGTGCATGTCCTGTTGCTACAGATTTGTTTGGTGACCACCCACCTGTGCCTGATGCCAGTTGCTGCCCTGGACCTGATCCTGCCCTGGCTTCTCAGCATCCTGGCCCCTTGCCGGTGAGGGCTCAGCTTTGCTGGCTGTGCTGCCAGGGAGTAACACTGTGCTCCTCACAGCACCCTGACTCGTTTTTAGGCTTTCCAGAGAATGATTTAAACACATTCTCTAATATTGCCTTCAATTCAAAACCCAAGTGAAACTGAATTGCCTCATGTGGCCACATGCTGAAGCTGTTTCTGCCCAGCTCATTATTTCCAATGACTAATAGCAGATCTGTCAATATTTATATTGCATCCTCAGTAGAAGTCAGCTTGTCTAAGCTGAAGTCAGTATCAACTATACTGATTTGTGCTGGCTGAAAAATCTGTTTACATTTTCTAAATGCTTCAGTTAAGTTAAAACCCTCACACCTTTAGAACAAGAAATATCTTGTGTTAATATCTCCGTGTTAATATTTTCCCATTATGTAGATCAGACACTCAAGGAACGACATTAGCACTTTCCTTCAGCACCATTTATAGCTTTTGACAGCTTCCTGACATTGATAAAGCCTGTTATGAAAAGCAGAGTCAGCGGGCTGAAGACATTGGGTTATGTTTTTATTAAAAGCATTATTCAGCTGTCACACAATGTCACATGTAAATATCCTCATGACGTTCTAGCAAAGCAATGTCATAAAAGCAAAAGGTCTCTGCTTCCCCTGTTGCCTTTGCTGTAAGGATACCCCATCATTTATAAGAGAAGGGAATGGGGGCCCTGAAGTGCAAATCCACCTCTCCTGGTTTGTGGGTGTTCCTGGGTTCCGGGGCACAGGACACATGAATTCTCAAACTGTATGAGAGAGGTGTTACCTTCCAGATGGATATCTCAAAATCTAAACAAATATTTAGAACCACTATTTTCACTCCATTTTCATGTGAATAAGTCCTGTCAGATTGATCTGCATTATAAACTCATCTCTGAACACAATTATTATAGACTCTGTGGAGATTATCAGCTCTGGATGTAGTTGTGCTATACTCTGTGGAGATTATTCAGACGTCTCCCATTGCGGTGTGAACCTCAGGGCAAGCAAAGACACCTCTTTGCATACTGGACTCACCACTAAATCCGTATTTTGTGGAGGTACATCCTGACTAGTTCAGGATCTGATTATGTGTAGCTGTGCAAACGCAGGGCTCATCTGCATATTTCTGCTGCTCCATGGCTAGATTACGAGCTGCAATTCAATGCCTCGCTGTACAGCTACCTTACCGAAAATCCCAGAGTTAGGTACTGCAGAGCTGGCCTGGAATAGCTGCAGCAATTGGCACAGCAGGTCCTTCTGCCTGCCTTGACACAGCCAGGTGACGGACAGCTATAGAGTTCCATAGCACCACAGAACAGGATCACAGAATCATTTAGATTGAAAAATACCCTTAACATCATCAAGCCAAATCATTAACTTAACATCACCAAATTCACTACTAAACCCTGTCCTCAAGTGCCACATCTTTTAAACACCTCCAGGGATAATGAATCAGTCATTTCCTGGGCAGCCTGTTCCAGTGCTTCATAACCCTTTCAGTGAAGAAATTTTTCCTAATAACCAGTCCAAACCTCTCCTGGTGAATCTTGAGGCCACTTCCTCTCATCTTGTCACCTGTTACTTGGGAGAAGACACTCACTACCACCTCCTTTCAGGCAGAGAGAGTAGAGAGTGATAAGATCCTTTCTGAGCCTCCTTTTCCCCAGGATAAACAACGTCAGTTTCCTCAGCAGCTCCTCACAAGAGCTTTGTGCTTTAAGCTTTGTGTAAGTGTGTGTGTATATATATACATATATGTAAAAAATAAAAATTAGTAACAATAAAAAAGTATGTTTCTGTTTATTGCGGCATCACAACTAAAGATGCAACGTGATTGACCAGGCCTGCAAAATGTGTTTCCATTTGAATTTGGCATTGTTTTGCCAGTAGAGGTAATAGCAATAAGCTTGTAGGACTGATATAAAAATAGTAACTAATGGGTTTGGAAAATGAGTTCTGAGCACTAGACATCAGATTTGTGATGAGCAGGTCTGGCAGCTTGATGTGTAAGAATATTATTTGGTGTTTTTTCTCTAAGTCTCACTGTCTCCCAGTTCTTGATTATGTATGGCATTCACCTCCATTTTTCCTCTTTTCTTTATGAAGTAACATTAACTACTCAAACTGTTTTGACTCCAGTTTGCACATGATCTAGATGAGGACAGCACTGTGTCATTAGAACTGCCCAGAAGGCAGAAAGGTGAGTCTGAGGGCATGAAGCTCCCTCAAGCTTCTTGATGTGAAAAGAAAGCCAAAAGAATCAGAATTATACCAAATGCCATTTTAAAAACCATTTTCATGATTTTGGAGACTTTATCTTGTCTTCAACCGTGGCAATAAGGAGGCTGGAGTCTGGCCACCTACCACTGCTTACATGCCCAGCACACACACATTCATTACGGTTGTGAAAGGGAACATTCTTGCCAATTCCTTTTAGTATTTATAGTTCTGTTGACTGTAAAGAAGAAAAGGTACATAAAGACAAGCCATATAAGAAACTTTATGAGAAAGGAAGGCTGTTGGAGCTTTGTCTTTTTTTCTCTCTGGCAATGCCACCTCGGAATGTCTTCCTGCAGCTGCTATCTTAAGGGTTGTTTTTGCTCTCCGGTCTGCTGATCTCTTTTCCTCCTGTTCTGATGGAGGTGAGGGGTGCATAGGGTTTGCAGGCTGGGAGGCTGCAAGCAGTGCATGAAGAAGCAAGAAGGGAGTTCACTGTCAGCAGACCAGACTGCTGAGCTACAGCCCCGGTAAAAACGCATTGCACAGCGCCTGGAGGTGCTCTGGGGGAAGCTCATAAACATCACATGGAGGGTTCTGGCATTTTCCCTGGCTTGATAAATAATTACATGCACCTTCCAAACGTTTTCCGAGGACAGTGAGACAGCGCAATGGCAGCAAGGTGGCAGCTGCTTCAGAAATGGGTCTCTGGAAGAGTCACGCAGTTAAGGCAAGTAAAAGCCAAGGAAATCATCCATGTGTAAACTGACTTCCTAAACCTCCACGCCTTCTCTTACTGTGTGCACTTTTGTGCAGAGAGATGGAGTGTGTAAATAGGTGGAGTACTTATCATCAGCCAATTTGAGAGGATTGTTGCTTTGGGTTTTTTTTGGGGGGGGGCAGGGCTGAGCAGAAGCAGTATACACCCTCTTTAAAAATGAAAGAAACGACCACTTAGAGACAGAGGAAGCTTTTCTAAAAGCTCTGTCTTTCCATGCCCTTATTTATTATTTAGTTCTTCAGCAGACATATTTAATACTGCAAGGCACTTGGGAGACTCAAGTTTGAAAGAAATACTCTGCACAATATCAAGCTTCCTCACAGGAGAAAGATACATCCTCAAATGTTAATTATTTTTTCACAGTTAGACAAACCTCTTTTTTACTGTTCTGCTCAATAAGGAAAAAGAATGTGCAGCATGTCTTTAATCTCTTCAAGATACATGTTATACTCCCCTCTCATTTTCTGTTTTGGGAACAGTGAAAACTTCACACCGGTAAGTTGACTCTGACTGTGTCTGGTACACAGAAGAAGGGAATTAGCTGTGTTATCTGTGGTATTTTCTCTTAATGCTGAAATTGGCTGGAGACATAGAGCCACATAGTGATTTACTTTATTAACCCTAAGGATAAACTGTGTAAGAGCTGTAAAAGAAACTGTGGGCCTTGTCCTAGGCTGTTATATGTTGACAGCAGTAGATAATACATTAAGTTGAATGCACGCTGAAGATACCATCATGTACCATAATCACAAGAGAAATAAAAATAGAGAGTTCAGTGTTCAGAGACAACAGCAACAAATATTAAGTGTTTCACCCAGAAAAGCAGGGTCTGGCTCCAGGCTGAGCAACAAAACCCTTCGCATGCTTCTTTCCTTCAGCAAACCAACATATTGCTCATAAAGCTCCTCTGAAGACCTCGCTTAAATGATTAGTTATCACGAACTTGTGAATTGCAGGACATGCTGCCTTACAGCTTTAGAACTTACACACTCTGGTATGCCTTTGAACAACAGCACCGAGAGATCTCTGAGTGTAGGGGGGCTGTCATGCATTGATTTCTGATTTTGAGTGAAGGGAGTACATACAAATCCTTTCAGCAGAAGAAGGAAGAACAGGCAATCAGCTTTTTTTCTGAAACCTCCTCCTGTGTTTTGGATTCTCCCAGAGCTTTACAGAATGGATTAGGAGTTTGCTCTTGTAGCACCCCTTACTGCAGTGCAAAGTGAGAGTCATTAAGTGTAGCACGTCCCTGCTTTGAGCCAGGAGCTCGATGGACCTACCTGAAGAGATTTAAAAGCACAAGGCTATGACCAAAATTCTGGGTTGCAGTGTGGGGTCCTGCCCTGCAGTGGGGTAGGTACATCGATGTGCCTGGAATGACTTTCCCCCACAGTCACAAAGGAAAGCCATCTTGCTAAGTGCACACTAGGAACAGCCAACAGCCTCTGCTACCATGGAGGAAGCACAATCTGTACTGAAACCAAGTCTAGCTATTAGTCAGATTCATATCAGAAACTCTATTTATTTAGTGAAGTAATAGGAATGAAGAATGTGTAATGAAAAATTACAGTTTTGGGAGAGTAGGGGGAACTTCTCAGCCACAGGAGTTTCACAGCTACTCACCCAGTCCACATTTATATATTGATCTGGAGAGCTGCTGCTGCTTCAGTGAGGACTGAGACTGAAATTCTCAAAGCATGAACTGAGCACAACATGAGGGCAAGAAGGAGCTGAGAGATGCAAATTTGGAATGAAGGTGTAAACATCTATATGTGGCCCAGCTAGTGCTGTAGGAAGGCAGGTGTTGTAGTTTGATGCTGGTTTAAATGCCAAACACACGAAATCCAGTTATGTGCCTAAGGGGAATACGGATTTATTGAGGAAAATGCAAAGAAACTTCTGGGTAAAACAAAGTTCACACTTAAACAGTTGCAATATAAAGGAAAGTTTATTACTAGCAGAATGAAAAAAAGAAATGATGAGAAATTAAAGCAAACCTCTAAACACCTTTCTTTCCAAATGCCTCCTCTTTTACCACAAACCTTTTACAAGTGAAAACAAAACAAGAACATGGCATTTTGGTCAGAGTTGTACCTTTTCTAAGAGTCTTTTTATGTTTAAGGAAAAGAGGTTCTTCTACTGTGCCATACAGTTTTCACAAACTAACAGTCCTGCCCAGAGAAACAATCTGTTGAAGTGAAAAAGGTAGATCTCCCATGAATCTTTTGCAGTCTTCCTACACTGCCAAGTCACAGGCCACAGGAGAAAATGGGGTTTTAATCTTTTAAGGATGAGTTATTTCAGCCTGAAAGCAAAGGTTTTCTGCTTCAAATCTCTAACAGTTCCTCACAACTTCTATACGGCCTGGCGTGGTCCTCTCCATAACAGCTTCTCACAACTCCTATATGGCCTGGCATGTGCCTTTCTTTAAAATCACAGGCTGCAAAAGAATTTCCTATCCCCCCAAGTTTCTCCAAGTGGATTAAAGTCCTTTTTACGGTTTTGCAAGAAGCATTTTTAAGCTTTGCGTCAGAAGTGCGCCAGCCCTCTTTTCCCGTTGCTATCGCTGCCTTTCCACATGGTCTCGCCCTTCCCCTCTGTTTCTGACCTTGGGGTCACCATGTTCAGCTTCGTCCCATGTGACTTTACTTTTCTCATCTTTCCTCGCTGACTTGAAGGAAAAGGTGTCTTTGTCAGTTGCGGTGTGGTGTTTCTTCCGCTTTGGCAAGGGCTGTGTTGGATGCAAGAGTGCTCCACCAGCCCCGTCAGTCCC
>VYZQ01034324.1:30796-58302 GCA_013400655.1 Mystacornis crossleyi | reverse complement strand
TAATTCAGACACAAAACCTACAGGCTTTTGCAAATGAAACAAGTACAATAATTTTCTCTTTGAAGGGAAAAAAACTAAAACTGAAACCCACTTGGGCTGGGGACTGACTGGTCTCTGACTCCACAGAACCACATTGTGCCTCCTTGCTGCTGATGGGCAAAGAAGTGGCTGCCCCATTTTTGAAAAGTTCTGGTGGAGGTTTAGGCTCACTGAGAAATTGGATAAACTCTGTGCTGCTTTTAAACAAATAGATATATTGTGGGAAAAGAAGGGAGGAGACTTGCTTTATCTGTTTTGTTGTGGCTGATATTGAAAGTATGGTCTGTCTTCTTTGGGGAAATTTCAAGGCATGATTTTTGCAAGGAGTTTCAAAGTGAGCTTTGTAAGATCAGGTAGGAACTATGTTAAGACGTAGCATAGTTGGCTTCACAACAGTCTGGAGGAAAAACTAACTTACATGAGTTATATCTGATTCGTGCACCTCTTGTTGGAAACATTTTTAAAGTGAGACTGTGATGGAACTGCCTAATCACTCTAATAATGGCAGCAGGGAGTAGACAGTGTTACTAGTAAAACATTAATGAGATGAATGAAAGTTTAATCTCAGTGCTTATAGTCTAATTTGTTGCTCTTAATTTCCTTTACATTGTCTAGCTCAGTGGAACGATTTGTCAAGGGAAACACCTATATACTTAGAAGCCTGAAACACAGATGATGTCTCTTCAAGAGGCTTGATGCTACATTATCGAGGAACTGTGAGCCTTGACTTCTTGTTTGTAAAATGGGTGAGGAAAAAATGCCTGAGGGAACTCAAAAGGCTGGAGTCCTACGGCTTCTGTTATGCAAGCAAGCAGGCTTTCCCATTAGTCTTCTTCTGCCTGTAAAATACATGAACAATTTGCAGCAATTTTAGTTAATTGGATCATTGCTTTTTTTCCTCCCTTGTAACCTTGTAATTGCCCTCCTACATATTTCTTCTGGCCCCAGCTCTGCTTTTCTTTTTTGTCTGCTTCCAAAAATAATAAATAATACTTGTGATTTGGTTTACCAGTAATAAAGTGGACCTAGTAGTACGCAGTCATCTCACAAGAGCATACTGAAAGTTAACTACAGTTTAAACCTAGATCCTCTGGTTCTTAATTACCATGTAGTAACTGTACAGCACTGCAGCCTTAGAAATAATTTAGTAATGAGTTACTGAAGACATGACCTCATTTTATTTCCAGTATCAATTTTAGGATGTGAAAATGCTCCATTTCATCTCTTTTCTGAAATAGAATAATTGTGACTAATTAGCAGCAGTTAATTGACAAGGATTTAGTTTAGCTAAAGCTTTATCTACAGTGTATTTACTACAGCAATAAAGCTTGCTGCCGATGATGACGCATGGTAAAAAGAAAGGACTGTGCTCCCCAGTCAATATGTCATAATGGGAAACAGCTAGAAGGCTTGCGAACACTTTATCACATCATTCCTGGAGCTCTAATTGAGCAAATGCTATCAAAGATAGTTGTGGTACAAGGTAAATAGGTAATGAGAAGTTAGAAACATTTCTTCTGCTCACAAGTGAAAGTAGCAGGGATGGGGAGAGGGGGGAAAGAGAAATTCAAGGTATTCATAGATAGATGTTTACAGCATTTGTGCATCTGTGTGCACATCTATGCTCAATTTCTTGTATCTCATGCAAAATAAGATGTATTAGGAGATTTGGGGACTTAATTAAAATAAGAACGTACGTACTCCTCCTTCACTGGGAAATAACAAAATAACCAAGGGACAGGCAAATTCCAACTCATGAGGTGCTCTAGCCCTCCCTCTAGTGCCTCTACAGCAGATTTAACACAGGATTTGAATTATTTATTTATTTGTTCGTTTATTTATTTAAAATTTTTACGTCCCACCCCTAGTTCTTTTATCCACATTTGCTAGCAGCTGTGCACAGTGGGTGTCAAAAGCTGCTTTGGGTGGGAGGCACAAACTCCCAGCTAACAGTCTTTTGCATGCACCCACTCAGATTAGTTACAGGAAACGAGCTCATGTGGGCAGTTGAAGCTTGGTCCTTTGATGGAAGGTTTAGTTCCTGTAAGGATTTTGGGACTTGGCCCAGGACAAACAACAGTCTCACAGCTAGCTGACTACTGCTCCTGTAGTCTTCTCTATGGTGGTCTACTCAGCTGAAGACCTCCAAGTTCTTTTGGAGGCATCTCCAACAGCCCTGGCTCAGTGTGTTCTCACTCAAATGCTTAGAACTGCAGCGTGTTCAGCGTTTAACCAATTCAGGATTGGTTTCAAAAGTGGACTTGGACTTGGAGACGCTCAGGCATTTAAAGAGGTGGAAATGCATCCACAGATATTTTCAGCAACATGCTGCACTTTGCTTGTTTGTGGTGAGGTGGGAGCCTATGGGATTTTAGAATCCCACTAGGCATCTGCTTATCTATCCCAGTGGGCACCTGGGTATGACCTTGACCTATAGACACTAAGAGGTGTGAAGAGTTTATTTTCCACAGAAGAGTTTTATCAAGAAATACATCAGTCAAAACTATAAACTCTTTGACTTGTGAGTCAGCTGATGCCGGCCTAAAAAAGGCTCTTACATGTTCAGTGTCTCTTTTTGATGGTTCAGTTAATTTGGCATAGGCAGATCTGATTTTAGGGACTTGTTATTCTTCCTCAGGTGGGACATATTGCATAGCAGTTCTGATCCAGTGTATGTACCTCTTTGGCTGCCAGGACTTTGATGTAGTATGTGCTTTCAGGGCTATGCTTGGTGCATCGGGCAATAATGTAGAGGGAGGGAGTGTGCTTGCTTGTCAGTTTTCCTTCCACTAATATCCCAGTGATATTCACCTGGCATATGGTAAATATAGGTTCCTTACAGTTTTTATTCACCTGCCATACTGGTGGTTCAGAACATGTATGTGTCCTCTGCTAAAGAGGTTCTGAATTCTTACTTTGCAAGAGAGTGCCCAAGCTAGAGGTTATGAGGAAGGGGGTATGAGGTGAGCCAGAGAATGGTGTGCATTCCACTCTGCCCTCAGGGCTGTTGTGAGGGGAGGAAAAAAACCCCTCTGTGCTTAGCTACATCACAGTGAATATTTATAAATGTGCTTAGAAGAACACAACTGAGCAACAAGGCTCTTCTCTCACTAAAACTGAATGTCACACTCTTTTGTGAACTTTTTAAATATGCATCGGAACCATTTCCATTTCTGAACCTGAACCTAACCCGTGGCAGAGTGCTTCCCCCTGAGCGTGGGACAGGTTTGTGGGAGCTAAGAGCTTAATTCTCTGCCTGGAAGAGGTAATTGAACTGAGGTTTAGCTTAACAAAATCATTCTAGGCTTTGAAAGAAGCCAAGCCAACGATGCTCTTTTGCTGCATTTTGGAAAAAAAATGTAAATAAATTAGTGTACTTAAGTGTATATTCTTCAATGACCTTGGCAGTATTAATTCTTTGAAACCTTGGCGTATATTCACTTCTGACTGCCTTGCCAGTTATTTTCAATAAACAGCTGATCTAGGGGGAATGTATTTTAGAGCTGGGTTCTGACTCCACAGTGGGAGACCGAGCCTATCAGTACAGCAGAGCGCTGGGAAGGCTCCAGGGTCGTGAGTGGGAAATGAAATGTGATATACAGCCATAATATGAGGTGCTTCTGTGTTTGCTGCTCTACTCATATTCTCTGGCAATAAACAGCCCTTGCACAGGACAGGCCCAGTACCACTCAGGACAAAGTATTTTCAAGTCCTGTATTTAAGTGGTTCAAAGTTCTAATAGGCTTGCCTTCTACAGAATCATAGAATGGCTTGGGTTGGAAGGGACCTTAAAGACCATCTAGTTCCAACACCCCTGCCGTGGACTAGGATACCTTCCACTCGACCAGGCTGCTATACATGTACGTGTTTGGGGTTTTTTTTTTTTTGTTTATAACTGATCAGAGGAAACAAGAAGTCACAGGCACTGAGCTCAGTACACCCATAGTCCCATGGTCCTACACTTCTGTCCTTTTCCATAGACACAACGGGACCTGCAGCACAGATTCAATCTTTTATTCTCAGTTCATGTGTTTATGTTCTGTGATTATAATTGGAGCCGGTAGGCAGCAGCCATACAACTTTTAAGAGGCTTCGATTTGAGTAACAGATGCTTGTTACAACAATTCCATCTCCTTGCTAATCAGGGCAATGTGTGAAAAGGCAATACATCATTGTATTTAGAAATGGTGCGTTTTGAGTGTCTCTCTTGCATCTAAGATTTTTCTGGGCAGGACAGCTGGGGACCTGGTTGGAATCTGCTATCACATGTAGGTCCATTGCTACTTTGAGAGGGTCACAGCTGCTCGGGAAATTGAACAGCAGAGTATCCTAGCAGGACTGGAAGGGGGGATTTCTAAGCGTAGACACTGAGTTCAGCAAACTGGGAGCAAGACAGTGCATTCAGGCTACACTGGCACTGAACGGGGCATTTCCCAGCTGGGTGGGTGGTGAGCGAATCAGCAGTGCTCCTCTCCACTCAGACTCAGGTGGGCTGGTGGGAGTGTCACTAGCAGAGGGTACTGAATCAGCTGTCCAGGCTGTAGTCCTTTCCTGATGGGTAGCTCTTCCTTTTTCGGATGTGCTAGTGAAATATCCTGTCCACTACAAGAGGCAGTGAGATGCTGGCAGCTTCACTGCCATGCAAGTTGGTTCTTGACAGGCATTGCAGAGCCGCCAGGGGTGCTGCTAGTGAAAAATACCTGCAAAGGAGGGCAAATTTTATTACTGCTGATATTCTTCCACTGCGATTATGGATAATGGATCACATCTCAGCTGGTCAGTGGGAAAGCTTGGGACTTCAAGTGGAGTACTGTGGGGAAAAAAAAAATTTTTTTTTTTTAATAAAAGCAGATGTACCCTCTCAAATATCTGTTTGAATTTATTATTTGAAACAGTCATAAAACATATCTGAGATACGTGGGATGAGCTTGTGTTGAGAGTCATATATTTGGGAAAAAATATAAACATGCAGGGATATATTCTGATTGACTTCCTATTTTTATGATACCACTCTAACAACCTCCTGCTGCAGCTGTGCATATCCTGTAAACTCACTTTACTATACCCTAGCAAAAGCTCACATTGCTCAGCTGCCTTGTAGGTTGAAAACTACCTGGATTTGCTGCTGCTGTTTGTTATTGAAAGCAAGGACATCCTGAGTTGGCACCTCATGACTCTCTATTGTGCTCTGCTTTAGCATGTGACCGTGCACACTGAACGCTGGGGACAATCTGGCTATTCACACAGCCCTGCCATGGAGGCCTTGCCGCTCATTCTGCACAAACATTGATCTTTTCAAACAATCAAATCCATAGATGTCAAGGCCAGGGATTTGTAAAGGGTGAAGCAAAGGATCTATTTGGTAGCTTAATATTCTCAGTAAGGCAGCCTGCTGGTCGAAGTATATAAAGAAAACTTCTCTGCACTTAATAATATTTTAATAGAAAGAGCTGTGATTGTAGCTAGGATTGCAGCTAGGATTGCAGCTAGGACAGTTGGTATTCTTTTCAGGTATTCTTTTCAGATGCTGAAGTCTAAGGCAGATACGACCATCAGCTTGCTTGGTGGAAATGCTAGTGAATCTTGCAGGGCAATCTCTAAAGTGAGAATAAAATCACAGTTCAACTTCCGTAATGCAGTACAATTTGTGTGGGTGGGTATATTTCCATGTACAAACAGAAAGAGGATTCCACAGCAGCACGAAGGTGCTGGAGCGTGTCCAGAGAAGGACAAAAGCTGGTGAGGGGTCTGGAGCACAAGTCTTGTGAGGAGTGTCTGAGGAAGCTGGGGTTGTTTAGCCTGGAGAAAAGGAGGCTCCAGGGGTGATCGGATCACTCTCTACTACTACCTGAAAGGAGGTTGTAGCCAGGTGGAGAGCTGCCTCTTGTCCCAGNCGCGGGGCGGCCATGGAGCCCCCGAGGGACCAAGGTAGGGCGGGGGTGGGCGCTGTCGCTGCGCCCCGGGCGGGTGGCGGTGCTGGTGCTGGTGCTGGCGCGGCGGGGACGGCGGTGGCTCTCTCAGCCCGTCGCTGCTCGGCCCGAACCTGCCCTGCACTGCCCAGCCCGAACCTGCCGTGCCGGGCAGCGCTGGGGCCCGGGGCGGGGCGGTGCGGAAAGGGCTCCCCCCGGCCTGGGCAAGGCTGCGCCGGCCGTCGGCTCGGGAAATGCGGAACCGGGGCCGGGCGGCGGAGCACGGGGCGGCTGCCGGTCCCCCCCAGCCGCGGATGCGCGGGCTCCGCATTCCGGCCTTCCCGCGGCGCTTCGCGGGCAGAATAAACTTTCTGCTTGCACCCTGCAGTAAAAGTAAAGCTCTTCCATTTTACGAGTGTGCAACTTTTGGTTGACCAGCGCTGTTCGCAGGGCTTGTTCCCTTTTAATTCTCTCCAGCCCAGGGTTGCACCACAGCTGGCAGCTCCGTTTGGGCAGCTGCCCCTCGGCCCCTGAGCGGCAGCAGGGCTGGCGCCTCCGTGCCTGTGCGGTGCTTCACTGGTGTGCATTTTGCCTGGGCAGACTGTTGTCCTAGCTGCCGTGGTTGCAACGCTCTGCCTAAAACTTCATGGTTTATTGAAACCCAAAAACCTTGGGACTGCTTGACTAAGTGAGTAGTTGGTGCCCTGATGAAAACTGAACCTGAATGCAGGCAAAGCACGTTCTCCTGCTTTATGAGCTTATACCACAGAGGTGTATTACACTTATCAAACCCGTTCATGGATCAGTTGGAGTCTTTTATATGGTGTGGTACTGAACTACACGCCAGCTGCTTTCCAGTAGACGCGGTAGGGCAGGCTGGGGTCGCTAAGTTACCTTCAGTAACCTGGCAGGGCTCCTTGGCCCAGCTCAGTGTCTGCGCCCTTGGGCTGATTTCATTCAGGGTTTTCCTGCTTGGCATGCTCGGGATGGCAGGAAGTGTGCACTTGTGGCGGCTCGGGCGTTGGAGGTACACGAGCTTCTGGGAACTTAGCCCTGACTCTGCCACGGTCAAGCTCTGTGCTCTGCCAGGTGAGCTGGTCCCGAGGCCAGCCTTGATGTGCTCCCAGTTAAGCGTTTTGAGGCTTGTGTAGTATAGTTGTACAATTAACAATGATTTCTGAGTTTCTCTGTACCTAGAGAAAAGGTCAAGGTATCTTTGCCCAACCAGAAGGTAATCTGGTGAGGGGCTGAATCTCCTCAGAGAGGTTCCTTCAACCAATTTGAAGTCCTGTGCCTATTAAATAAAATCAAAAACAAAAAAGCCCCAAAACAGCCGCAAACCCCCCAAATCCTATTTTTGGGTACTAACAAACAATATTGTACCAGAAAATAGCACAACTGTCAGTTCGATCAGAATTTTAATTCCAACTGCAGGAGCATTAAAACTGATTTCAGTATTTGTCCCAAAGTTCTTGAGGCTCTTCTATAAAAGAGCAAAGGTTCCTTATTGCAACTGCAGGGTCTTGAACAACCTCTGATGGGAAAGGAGGGTAAAATAACATGATCTTTTGAAAAAGTTTAGTGACAGTTCTGACACTTACTGGAGGTTTGTTTTGCTATTGTACTCGTTTCTGTTATAAATGGCTTCGTATAAAGAGGGTATTGTACCTCAGGATGTTTATCAGAATAGTGTACCTAGTGTGATGTAAGGGACTGTTACAGAGCAAACATGGTGCAACACCTTCTTCCTCTGCCTTCTTTTTGTAGTAATGATGCTGTTTTCTCTTCATGGCGAGGTGGAGATCTGAAGATACAGTGGGAAAATCTAGAATAGTCAACATACTTGTGCCAGTTAATTAATGGCTTCTAATACCCTGCCAATTAGACTTCAAAGACCACCTTCCTTGGCAAACTGGAGTGCTTGCATTGGAAACTCTGCTTGATGATACAGTATTATTACTCACTAATATGCCAATGCATGTGGTTAAAGCCCAGGCTGCCAGGTCCTGTCTTTGGGGCTGGCTTAAACATCCTGGACTGCCTCTTCTAATCAGAAATTAAGTTGTTTAAAATTGTGAATCAGAGGTTGCACGTTTTGTTGTTATGGTGACAGCTTTCTCAGATAGCAAAAGTTAGGCAGTAGGAGGAAAATCTAGGTTATGGTTAAGACTGCAGCCGAACTAGACAAGGCTAATGCTCCCTGTGTAGAATGTGCTTAAGTCTCTCCTCTCTCTTGAGCAGTCAGGCTTGGCAGCAGTCCTTAAAAAGTTGTTCCTAGCCTACCACCAGCAGCATTAGAACCACTGAGCAGCTTTTCACTTGAAATGTCTTTGTTTTCAGCAAAGGCATATTTGGACTGGCTCTGTGGCTCCATATGATTCTCAGTGCACTCCAGTAGCTCTGGAAACAGGGTTCCAAGCACTCGGAGCCTCTTGCTCTGTGATTACAGGCACCAAAACAGTAGTGTCAGCTCAAGCCAAATGGATATAATATTATCCTGAGATGAGGAGTCCCTTGTTCTGTTGCTTTGCTTTAACTTGTCATGAGCAAAAATCTGATTCACTATATAGACTTAGTTGCTGCTGAATAGATTAATAACTGCAGTCGTGGTTTCACAAAGACACTGCTGTCCCCTCTGCCTCCCTCCCCCCACCCCCCAAAATCAAACCACAACCACACCTGATTATGCTTGCAAAAAGAGTCTCTCTGTGGCTTGCCACTGTTATTATTAGTTCTGGTACAGTTTACCAGTGGAAGAATAAGGATGAAGCTGCCCCAACAGTGGAAACTGTTCGGAATGAGGAGACTGTGCCAGTGAGCAGTCTCAGGAACACATGCACCACAGCAGTTATCCAGTAATGATCTATCTCTGATGTTGTCTTCAGGGGTTCCTCTTATGCTTCCGCAACACTTCACTTATGTAACCTGGTGTCTTTCAAAAGCTTCAGGCTTTTGTGGTACTTAAAAGGAGTCCCAAAACACTACAAGTGATTTCTTGAGAGACTATGTAAGCCTTTCTTTTTCTAGAGCCTTGACTTGCACTTTTGGGGCAACAGAATGGACTTCAGTGTTATTTTGTGTGCAGAAAGAACTTGTTGCTTGCAGAAGGACAACATTTCCCCCATTGTCCCACTGGACAAAGCTGCACCTTTTCCTCCTGCTTTATTTGTTTTCTTATCACGAGGTACTTGCAGTACTGTAGGTAGGATTTTTTTTTTCACTTAATGTGCAATTGTGAAATCAAACACTTGTAAGTAAATACAAGTGGACAGCTGTTATGGGAACTGCAAAGGAAGAATGATTTCACTGAGCTGAGTGTTTGCAACAGTGACTTGAAGATGACAGAAATATCACAAGACTTACATGAGTAGATCCCTTGAACAGCAGCATGCTTTCCCTTCTTTTGCAGGAAAAACTCTGTTGGTGGGGGAAGTCTTGTTCTGACTTGGGCTGAGGGTCCTGACTTGATGGGGTGGCATTACGTGAGTTATTTGATGGCGTTGCTGTCCTCCTCTCTCAGCCAGTGCATGAATGAGGTACTGAAATGTGGGGGATCAGTGCGCCGTGTTGGAGGGAGGCTGGCGCAGCTGATGCACAACTGTTGGGTGGGCAGCTGCAGGCTGGAGCAGTGTCAGCTGTTCTGCCTTTCTGCAGTGCTTGAGCATTGAAGGGTAACTTGAACTCTTCATTCTTGCTCACACCCACTTCAGTAGGATACGGAGGAGGGGGCCAGCCCAGTGGCCCAACTGTGGAAAGAATCTGTTTCCTGTGGCATGCATGGATCTTTTTCCCTGTTCCCTGCAATGAATGCTGTCACGAGCAGTCAGTACAGTCCTTCACTCAGCCAGAGTAAGGTCTGCTCGCAGACCTTTTGGCGCAGGGAAAGCTTAGCTAAGGATCTATGTCCTTTGATCCTCCAACGAGGCCAAGCTGTAACTGCTCGGGGCTTTTAAAATCCAACATGAAACCGATGCAATTCCTTTTTTGTTCCAGTTTCCCACACTTTGAAGCAGCCCGTGGGTTCCCCTTTCTCCCACTGCAAATGCCCACCAAAGCAGTGGGAGGCCTTGGAGGCTCAGGCTGACGTTGCTGGCCTGAAATAAAGCACTGCACCTTGGTTTTGGTTTAAGAATGTGCTGGTGCAGGCTGAGCAAGTGCCTTGCTCTGCTTGATCTGGGTGCTTTGTGGGTAAAGTGGGAACAGCTGGTTTTCATGGCTGAAAGTTGGCTGCCGTATGTTAACACCTCTCCTGGCCTGAGCACGAGTGCTATTGAGCTGCTATGAGCTGTGCCTGGAGGCTGCAGAGCACAGCCCCTTCCATCTGTAGGGGCTGTCAGTAACCACTGCCTTGGGAATGTTATCTCTATTCATTTTTGTCTCATTCATATCTCTATTCATGCTCCTATCTCGTATGTACATTTTTTCCCCTTGTCTTCTACAGCTGCTGAATACAGCAGCCTTTGACTAACAACCTCTGCTTTGTGAGCCAGCTGTTGGTATAGTCCCAGGAGGAGCTGGGTGATGAAAGAAGTGGGTGTTGGGCTTTCTGTCGTGCACTGCCCCTGCTGGGTAAGGACACCCCAAAAGCTGCTTTGGCTGACCTGAATGTTGTAAAGGCTGGGGAGGCTTCGTCCTCTTTCTTCACAACTATTTGCTCCTTTAACAGGAAGATGGCCTGGCAGTTTTTAGTGGCAGGGAGTCCCTCAGCCAGTATAGAGAAGTCTTGCAGGAAGACAAGGGACTAGATTTGCCATGTAAAATCACTGAGCTGTTTGTGGAGTGCTGATTCCTGAGGCTGACAGACATTGCTGCAGGTAAGGGAGGGTATGTGCTATATCTCTTCAAAAAGTGATGTTTCCATGGCAGCAGATACAGTGCAGGGTGTCTTCTTGAAAGCCAACGTTTTCTTGACCAATTTTCAAAAGAAAATAACCCAAACTTCTCCCTCCTTAATTTAATAGGAGAGAGCAACAGTGTCATTTGCTGAGCCCTGTGCAGCAGACACCTGGTGAGTGTGGGGTTTTTGTGCTTATACGAGATGCTTGCCTCCAGATAGGAGGATGATGACCCCGCTGTTGCCTCCACTGGAGTCTATGTAATATGGGCACTTCTGATTTGAGAATTGCTTTATGGAGGAAGGGAGGTGTTTACCCTTGTTCTTTTAATATCCTGCAGTGAGTAAGCAGAAAAATGTCAAAGGGTGATTGAAAGGGAGAGCAAGCATTAAGTGAGATTAAGCACTAAATTGAAATGCTCTTGTTCAGCCAGCACTGTCACTCTGTGTCAGCTTCAGTTTAAGTCTCCCGAGGGACAGCTTTCTCTCCTGTTAGAGGTGGTGACTGTCTTCAAAATTGCTCATATTTGGGTGTGTTAGCCAGAGTGATTGGGAACCCTCACTCAAAAACCTTGTATAGGAGGACAGGCTTTCTACTGAAAGCCTTTTCTTTTGAAAAGGGCTGCAATAACAGACCAGCTACCTAAAACTTCCTAATCTGGATCTCTCCTGAAGGTTCAGTGTCAGTCCTGCCATGTCCTCTTGCTTGTCTTCTTCCTTTTCCTCTGCTCTGGTTAAGGGAGCAGAAGTGAAAGAATATGTAGCTGTGTGTTGGCTGTGGCTGTTTGGCAGGGTGATACCGTGAGCTGGGCTAACTGGTCTGGAGTATCCCGGCCCTGCTATGAAAACACTTGTTTCTGGCAGAGATGTAGATGGCTGTGTGGATTTTCTGCTAGTGCAAGTACAAGCAGTGGCAGTCAGCTGCGTGAGTCTGCAGCCACTTGTCCCTGGGTGCGGCGGGTGGAGCAGCACAGCACTGGCTGCCAGCAAATGCTGGTGTGTGGAAAAATGCTCATTGTGCTGTTACTTGCTCCTGAGCAGAAAGGGGTGGATTGATGCTATCTAGAGAGAAACCAGCACTACTATTGTGGTGTGAATGCTGTCACTGAAAGAGGCAGCTTTCCTGTTTTGCAAGCTGACTTCTCTATTCCAGAGTGTGACAGCAGAGCAAATAAGTGTACTTGGATGCTGACTGGCAGTGGAGTGGCCCAGCAAATGCTGCCTTGGCCAAGCCTGGAAAGCTCCCTTTTCTGCAGAACTGAGGTCTATAGGAACGTGCTGTGCTATGTGTGGTTTGGAGTGACAGGCTTCTGAACTGCTCCTGTCCTGCTTGTAGCCTCCCAGCAGAGCAACAAATGTGTGCTGTGCTTGAAAACTTCATAGATAAAGAGGAAGCACATTTTGTGTGAGTACATGGAAAGAAAACCTGTTTATTGAAATGTTAACAATCTAATTCAAGAATTAGTTTAGAAAAAGACTATTATGCAGATGAAGTCTTAGTAAAAATAAAAGAAACATGCAAACTTAGTTTCTACACATTTTTCTTGGTGTCTTACTCATCCTTCCCCTGGCTTCTGAGGCTGTTAGTATCATTTTGGTGGTGGCAGGGGTATTAGAGCAAGTTGTCATATTGTGACTCCTTCCCTGAGAGGAATAGGATGTTGGTGGTGTCTTCCTTGCTGTAGGATCCACTGGAATCCTTCTGTTATGTTTGCTTTTTACACATCTGCTGTTTCTTTCATGCCTTTGCAAGCTCTGTATTACATCCAAATCTATTACATGAATTGCCTTTTATATATGTTAGATATTATTCCTTTGCTCTCTGTTATCTCTAAAATAGTTTTGTCCACCTGCACGTCTCTGCTGGTGAGTGATGACTTTGGTACAGCCGTGGGATCTCCATTGTCAGCCCTGTGCCCTCTTACTTGTACCATGCCTGTACTCTCACATCCTGTGTCTCGACTCTGAGACACACCAAGTAAAACAAAGCCGCAGGGAAATTAAGAAGGGTTGAGACAGAGCAAGCCTGACAGGTCTCTACTCCTGGGGCCTTGGCAAGCTCTGCTGAGAGCTTATGTCCTGTCACTAGCAATGGCAGCGTTGTACTGTGGAGTAACAAAGAAGCTGGGGAGCACCTGCAGCTTGCTGGGGGTGGTGGGTGACTCAAGCAGAGGCAGAACAGCAGGTGTTTTTCCTGTTTTGCTTTCCCTTGTCTAGCAGCTAGAGGGAAGTGGTGCTTCATCAGAACCCCCTAACCCTTGGGCAGAGACGAAAAGATGTGCCAAGGGAGATAACCTGGGCTGGAGTTGCTGTTTTCAGACAGGTGCTTCTCCTCTGCTTCTCTAGGATTAGAGCCCATGCTTGGCAGGGATGTTGGTTCATGAGAAAAACCCCAAAAAGGTTGAAAACAAAGCTGCGTAAGTAATGTTTCTTAACTGCTCTTTAGCCTGGCAAAGCTGTGTAGCATTGGGGATGTTGCTTGTGTCTGTTTTGCGTTTACATTTTGCCTAAAGTACTTTATTAAACTACTAGCAGGGGTCCCAGGATGAGCAAGAAGTGATCCTACTCATCCCTCTGTCTGTTCTCTGCCTAAATGTATATCACATCATGACATCAGAAAGTCTTAATTCATTTGATCAGGATAGCAGAATTTGAAAGAAACTCCCCTTATGCTTCCACTCGAGTCATCTCTGTCAGATGTTCATTGCAGTGTTCTACAGCAATCCAGTCCCTGGAAATAACATACAGTAGTGAACATTTCCAGCTGCTGCCAGGACAGGCTGCCTTTGAAGAAGGCCATTTCACTGAACTCGCATCTTCTGGTACCCTGGAGTCTCTGCAGAGTACATCAGAGTCCTAAAGTGTCCCTTGCTTTTTGTCACACAGGTTCCGGGGAATGGAGCTGTGCAAGGACTTGCCTATAAGCATCTTTAAAGAAGCTGTCCTTTTAGTGGGAACCAGTACTTCCTACTCAAAAGAGGGGTCAGGGTTATGAAATGTGCACAGCTCACACTGGCTGGAGTCCACCTTTCTCTCTAATGTCTGTATTGTTCTTCAGAAGAGAAATCCTGTCAGCACATCTCGAAAGTGTTTTACCTGTGTCTGAGGAGTCTTGAGAAGCAGGCTGAAGGCAGAGCAGAAAGCCCCCAGATCAATCACTGTTTTTAACCTGCTGACTGCTGGGTGTGCTCTGATTACTGCTGGCAGAGGTTGGTTCTGTGCCTGCACTCAGACAGGCCTCAGTGTGTGTGAGTGGATCACACGCTGCTGTGCAGGCTGTTTCCATAGCACCAAACAAATCTGCGCCAGGCAGTCTCTGAAGAGGCTTTGCTGAGCAGCTGACGTTCGTTCAGGGATGAGGAGCATCAGAAGTAGTACCAGCCTAGGCATGGGGTGGAAATGGAGCCTGATTTAAATATTGACTTTCCTGTTGCCAGATGTCACTGTCTTGGCGGAAGGAAAACAGACTGTTTTACTGCAATGTGCTTTGCTTGGAGCTATGAGCTCTGAAAAGCACCATTCATGCTCTGTTCCGTCTCCTCAACAAACTACTTGCAGTGCTGTGCTCCAAAACTGTTTTTTTTAACAGGGAATTTGTTCCTGAGTAAAAGGAAAGACCTGAAATGACTTCTTGTCTTTCTCTTAAGACTGCTCTGGTGCCTGCGTGGCAGGTATGTTTTACCTTCTTGTGCTCTGAGTTGTGACAAGCCTTTGTGTCTGCTGCCTGGGCAGACTCTTCAGGTGCTGTGCAGCCCTGGTACCCCAAGTATGTCATGTATGGGCCCTCAAGAAAGGGATGGGTCCATCTGCTGTGTTCAGAGCATTGCCGTGTGGCACTTCTGGAGACACTTGAAGGAACAGAAGTTCCTGCAGAGGGCCCCAAAGAGAGCCATCTGGACATCTGAAGAAGGTCACAACCCCAGCTTGCCATTGTCTGAAATGGCAAAGTGATGCTGTGCTGCTGCTTGCCAAGCAGGTGTTCATCCCTGGTCTTGTTGAGCAAGACTGAGCACATTGTGGCTCCCTACTTCTTCCAGGTCTCAGGCCACAGTCGGATCCCTGCACACTATCTTTTCACACCAGCTCTTGGTCTGGGGTGTGTGGGGACCTCAGCCCCAAGCTTGGGCTGGGGGGGACGCATCCCAAACCCAGATTAGAATGTGTTGGGGGGATCCTGTGTCTCATAGAAGTTGTTTATTTCGTTTAACTGCCAAAAACTCTACGGCACTCCTAGCTGGCTGCTACTGTCATATGATTTAAGTGCCGTAATTTGGAAGGAGGGGAAGACTCTGAAATATTTCTGTTATTTTCTGCAGTAAAACGGTCCTTAACTGCAGTAAAGGTGTGTTTTAGACACCCACTCTAAATCTCCTTGTCTGAAAACTCTGATGAAGGAATAAACAGTTGCCACTACTATTTAAATAACTCTTTGTAGCAATCAGTCTTAAATACTAGCCTTCCCTAAAATACATTTGAATTTCTTAGTGCACTTCTAGTAAATGCTGAGGCACAGCAGAGACACCTGTGTGTACTTTGTGAACTGCTATTTGAGCTTTGTATATCAATCTCATTAACACTTGATGTAGCACAACTAGTGTGGACACTAAGCAGGTAGTAGTACAAAAAGTAAAGTAAAATGGAAAAGTAAAATGCAGTGGCTGAATGTCTCTTTTTGAATATAGTCTTGGTTTTTAGATGCAAACAAATCTTCCTTTCCTGCCCTTCAGGTTTGTTGGGGTTTTAGGAGGTTTTCTTTTTGTGTGTGTGTGTTTTTTTTTTTCTTTTCCTCTCAAAGAATTTTTCCCCATGTTAAGGCACATTACTGGGTACTTAAGAGAAACAAAAAGACCTAGCTAGCCACAAGGGAGGGGCCCAGTTGTCCCTTTTATCTTGGTGGTGTCTTCTCAGGTGGGGGAGCGGAGACATCGCCAGCTTTAGAACTGGGAAAAGAAGTGGGGTGCAGTGCTGGGGGCTCATTGCTCTCCTGGCAGTTGGACGGAGCGGTGACTGTCGCCGTGGGGAGAACTCATCTCACTGTGAGGCCGTGTTTTCTGCTGTTTGTCCTGCCCTGCCCTGCCTCTGCCATCCCTTCACTGCTGCTTTTGGAGTTTTCGCTGCTCCATAGCACTGCGGGCACCACCCCTTGCCTGCCAAGGGGTCCCGGAGTTTTCCTGCTGTGGCTTCGGAGTTCTGTGCATCTTGCCTGCCACCCGGGATTTTCTTCTGCATTCCTCCTTGCCGTTTTCAGCCTGCTGCTCCCGGGGAATCCTGCTGAAGTTTTCTTCCGTCCCTTCCCGGCGTGGGAAAGTCCAGCATTCCCCCCGTGCTCCCCGAGCTCGCTCCGGAGCGCCCCTGCCGGCTGTGGCCGTCACTGCAGCAAAGGGGAAAGTGCCTGACAGCCCCGGTGGCTGTCACTGGGGTCTGATTTTGTTCGTTGTTACTGCCTTAGTTATTGTTGTTTTGCTTTGCCTTGTTGTACATATATATATATATATAAGTAAAGACCTGTTATTCCTATTTCTCATATATTTTGCCTGAAAGCCCCTCAATTTCAAAATTATAATAGTTTGGGAGGAAGGGGGTTACATTTTTCCATTCCGGGGTGGGAGGGGGACTCCTGCCTTCCTTAGTAGACACCTGTCCAAACCAGGACAAGATTAATCTTTAAATATTCAGTCAACTTAGTTGTTTTTGATTTTCTGGAGGAATCTTCGATTATTGTAGGGGGAAGAATTCGGTTTTGGACTGCGGTGTCTCCAACAGTTTACCTTTTCCAAAGAAATCAGTTTACTGCAAGTGCATTCTTGATTACTCAGTTCCAACAACCAGTCCTGCTGTTCAATATAAACTTGTTTAACTATGTTTAATACCAAAGGAGGAAAAAGCCAGCAGCTCACCAGGCACCTAACAAGTGCCAGAGAGCTGCTGCATGTATTGCAGGACACAGCCACTGTGTGCAGGGCTGCACCAACTGCCCACTAATTGGGTTGGTTGGACAATACAGAGCGGTTCTGTAAAGAAGCAGGAGTTTCATTGTTTTGCTCGTGTATGTATGGGGGTACTTGTTCATGTTCAAGTGTGGGTTTGAGGACTTGGTTTTAACAGTCCAGCAGTCCTGCAGGAAAGGTGGTTGGTGCTCTCAGAGCACAGCTGCAATGGTAGGTGAGCCTTCTGCCTAGTGTACCCCTCTTGGTGTATTGCTTGAAACACCAACTTCTGAGCTGCTAATTGTTTACACTCTTCAGTGTGTAATTTGTTCCTGTAAATTATTCTGGCTTAAGGCAAACTGCGGCGTCAGTACAGGCTGGGGAATGAAGGGATTGAGAGCAGCCCTGCAGAGAAGGACTATGGCTGGTGCTGGTGGCTGAAAAGGAGTCAACAGTGTGCACTTGCAGCTCAGAAAGCCATAACACTTCCTGGTCCTCATCAAAAGCAATAGTGGCCAGCAGGTCAAGGGAGGTGATTCTGCCCCTCTTCTTGGATCTCATGGGATCCCCCCTGGAGTACTGCGTCCAATTCTGTGTTCCCTAGAACAGGAAAATCTTGGGCCTGTTGAAGCAGGTTCAAAGGAGAGCCATAAAAATCACTGGAGGGATGGAATACCTATTGTATGAGGGAAGCCTGAGAGAGATGAGGTTGTTCAGCCTGGAGAAAAGAAGGCTCCAGGGAAATCTTACTGTGGCCTTTTAGCAGTTAAAGGGGGCTTATAAGAAAGATGGAGAAAGACTTTTTAGCAGGGCCTGTTGTGATAGGACAAGGGATAATGGTTTTAAGCTGAAGGAGGGTAGATTCAGACTAGATAGAAATTTTTTACATTGAGGGTGGTGAAACACTGGAACAGGTTGCTCAGAGAGGTGGTGGATGCGTGATTCCTCAAAATATTGGAGGTTTTAGGTGGTCCACTGTACATTTTGAAGGTCCAATGGAAACACTCGACAGGGCTCTGAGAAACCTGATCTAGTTGAAGGTGTCCCTAGCAGGGGAACGGGAGCGAGATGACCTTTAAAGCTCCCTTCCAACCTAAACCATTCTATGGTAAAACACAGATACTGACCAAATCTTTAACTGAGAAACTTACCCCACCCTTAAAGGGTATTTGGGGCACCCTGCTTTGCTACCTTTGTGTGTGAATTGTAGATGAACATGAGTACTATGGTTCATGAGCAGTGGTGAGCAGGGAGAATAAGTTTCTGCATATTTCTGAATGGTAGCAAGTGAAACCTGTTGGAGTTGATGCTTTGAAGCTGAGTGGTTTCGATTGGCTTCTGTGCCTGTCACTGTGCAGGTTTTTTGGCATGACAGATTTTTGGAGATTGTATAAGAAGGAAAACAACTTGAGTGTCAATGGAATCAGCAGAGCTACCTGCTGAGTACTTCCTGCTGTGGTGAGGAAGTGGTTTTGGGATAAATGGCAAAAGGGAGAGCCTCACTGGAGTGAATGTACAGTCTTCTTTAATTCTGTTTTAGCACACTGATACGTGAAGTTTTTAATATGCTTCTGTTTCTTATTTACAATTCAAGAGCAAACTTCACCTTGGTGAATCCCAGAAACGTACTTCCCTCCCATCCTCAATGAAGAGTATTTTCCTATTCAAAAGCATCTTTTGAGAAAGTGAAAATATGAGAAGAGGTATACAAAAGTCAAAGCAAGACGTCTGTGTGTTGTCGAGAGGAGCTGAGAAACCTTTTAAATATTTTTAGAAGGGAAAACGGATAAATTAAGGATAGAGCAAGTGTCACATAAAATAACTTCTCTAGTCTTCCTGTTCCAAGATAATGTTACTGGAGAGGCCTTTTTTCCCCTTCGTGCAAGGTGGTGCCAGCAGCATTTCTGAGGAATGTGATGGCTTCTTAGTAATAATGCTGTATGACAGCTTCCTGCTACAGAGTACACTTGTGGATTGACAGTTGAGGACTAGCAGTATGCAAGGCAGTGTTTCGACTTCCACCTCTTCAATATCCTGATCCAGTTTTTACCAGAATGAAAAACTTGCATTATTCATAGCTCTTGAAGCTCTGAGTTATTCTGAATGCTATTTTGTGCTGATGGCCGAGCTGTGATGTGCCAAACCTGATGCAACAATAACCTTCTGGGTACCAGCTAGAGCAGTCCTTAACCATAAAGTTTGAAAAGTTTACTGGACTAATCCATTAAACAGAACGGATCCATTAAACTAGAGCATGACCAGTACTCAGAATAGCTATGAATATATGTATTTTTTTGTTTGATGTTTACAGTTGTGAAACACGCTTTGTGGTGGATTAGCTTGTGCAATAGGGAGTGATGCTAAACTTAGACTTCACTTAGCAGTGTAAAACTTTATTCTTGGAGTTCGCACTGATGTTCTGTTCCTGATCAAATACTGGGAGGAGGCAACTTGTGGAACAGTGCGGTTCTGGAGCAGCTGCTCACTAAAATCAGTGGAGGCGTGCTTTCTTGACGAAAAAAACCCAACCACAAACCCCAACATAAGAACCCCAGAAACTACCAAAACCACATAAAACTGAAAAAAACCCCAACACCCTCTCCCCTTTCTATCCTTTCCTGCCTACTTTTAGAGATGAAGCTCAAAATGCTTCAAAATTTGGTCCTTCAAACCTGCACTTCTTTCTTCCCCCTGTAGTTTCCATCACGTCAGCTGCACCAGAATCAGGAAGAGTGCGTGCCTGACTTTGTGTTCATTAGATAAGTCTTTCCAGTTTTGTCCACCACTATATATTTCAGTAAAATAAATGGTTGAACTCATTGTACTTACTTTGCTGCAAAATATAAATGAGGATATCAGGATGCTTATCCAAGCATGCTGATATTTAGGAAAGATTCCTTTTTTGTGGAATGGACTGGGACACAACTAGATTGTGCATAAATATATTAATACTGCTTGGAGATCTTGAGAGATTAGTACTTTCATGATCTGAATCTGCATAGGTTGTTAAAAAGGAAATACAGGTTGCCTGTAATGTCATCCAGCAGCAAAAGGTGGCATCTCATGTCCAAAGTCTGATCTGATGGAAGTGGGTATGCTCAAGTTTTCTAGGACCTGGAAGTCCTTTAAGGCTTTATATCTTTTTGTGGAATCATCACTGGACAAGCTTTCTTGACCCTTTTCTTTGCCACCTTCAGCTTTTGGAGTGATTAGTGTTTTATGAGTCTCTGTTGATTTATGTGACATCAGTATCTCTCTAGGCTAACAGTTTCATTTAATTTACTGTCCTAGTGCGACTTGGAGTTGGGGCAAATGTCTCTTAACAGGATTTACTCAGCTCAAGCAGCATTAAAAGTCAGTCAAGGACATATCAATTGGATAAAATCTCGGAGTACTTATTAATATAATGGCAACTTCAGTGGTCATAATACTCCAAAGGTAGATGCATTATCTGCATTATATTAGGAAAAAAAAAGCTGGTCAGTGCAGTTGGTTTGTTAGTGAATTGCTGCTGGTTGCTGCATGCACAATAGCAGGATTCTGCCTCTTATCTCTTAAATGAGGTTTAAGAGCAGTGCAGAAGTATTCAAGCCCACATCCTGAGTTTGTCCAAGTTTGCAGCCCTGTCAGGATGTGTTCAAGGTCCTTTGAGTAGTGGTAGCTATTGCTTCAAATCAGTTTAGAAGCACTGTAGGAATTGGTGCTGCCCAGCTGGATATGGAATTTAGAAGTATGGGCAAGCAGCAGCCACACTCCATCTGGAACGGGACACTTCAAGCACTGCACAGTTGAATGGGTGACTGGTAAAGTGGTGGACTATAAAGGAGTAGGTAATGTATCTTGTTTGATGCTGCAGGGAAAACAAAACAACTTATTCTGTGTTTTCAAGTGAGAGATTCCCAGTAATAGTGAACTGCTGCAAGTACTTTATGCCAGCAATCTGGTGGTGTGCCATTAGCACTCCTTTGTTAGGTCTTACTTTCTTAGATTTTGGAGGATGCACTGAAATGCTGCAGTGTGAGAAATGTAAATGAATAATAAGAGCTTGTCTTCATTATGGGCTTATCTGCTTGGAAAAGCTGTCACTGGCTCAGTGTCTACTGTCAGCTTTTAGGTACCTCATGGTCAGGCTGGTTCGCTGAAGAGTTTGTAGCAAAACCAATTACTGGTCTAAAGGTGAGAATTGACTGAAGAAGGGGGATCAGGAGCAGGTTCTTACGACCTGAGACATTTCTGGGGCATATATGTCTGTATATTTATCATACTATATTTATCCTAGTGCACTTCTGCTGCTGACTAGGCAGAGTTTTACAGTTTCACAGATATTTCACAGTATACTCTCAGATAAGCCAAGAGCAAAAATATTAATAGGATTTCTATACAGCTTGCTACTTGCAGTTGCTTGTGTTTGAGCAATTGTACTTTAAGTTTTATGCAGTTACACTTGTTTGACAGCAAAAGTCAAAATTGTAAACTTACTTAGTCAAGTCCTGAGAAGGGAATACACCTGATGGTTTGCCATTACTGCTAAGCAAAAAGCTGATCTTTATCATGGATAGCTGAGTAAGGTGCCAGGCTACAGCAGGAGTGCACCTTAACCATGCAACCAAGTAACTTGGGTGTGGTAAAATTAGCAGTGCTTCTAGAAAATGTCACTCTTGTTGGTATTATGTGTGCATCCTTTGTGGAAGCCCATCTGGAGATTACTGTCCTCTGACTATTTTGGGGAGATTTGTGTGGTTGTGCTAAAAATTACTCTGCCCTGAGTGCAGCAGTGACTCTCCCAGTGCTTTTGTAGGGCAAGCTGACATCTCTGGATTAACTGGCGTGTTCGGAAGCTTTTGTGTCAGCTTTTTTCTGGACTGAGGAGCTTTGCTAGGGGAACCTGAGAGCATGCTCAAGAGAGAGTTGCTGGAGGAGTAAAGGAAACTGCACTGGAGTGGATGAAAAATAAATTGTGTTGGAGAAGAGAATTCAAAGACTTAACCTGAGCCTAGTTTTCTTGGGCTCATGCAATTGATAAAGGGTAAAAGGAGGAGAGGCTCCTGCTGAAAGGCAGCTTTAGCTCAGTGACACTGGTAGCTTATTTGTCTAGTTCAACTTTTTCTTTCTGTACAAGAGTGAACTCTTTCTGCTGCAGAGGCATACATTCACTTCCCTCCTGGAAAAGGGGTGTCAGGGGGAACTAGATGGCTTTTGTACTTGCCAAGAGCTGCTTCTGTTTCTGAAGTCACATGTCAGGCCCAAAAAGTTGCTTGCTCATTCATTTAGTGAGCAAAGTGTAAGTCTGTCCCCTTTGTGAAAATACAGGAGACTTCTTTCCCCTCCCAGAATCTGTCTCAACTGGTCAGCTACCTTTTTCCTGCAGCCTCTTAACAGACACCAAAGGCTTTTGCTTTGTTTGTCAGCCATCATAGTACTCCTATACATTGGGGAGATGTGTGGAAGTGAAAAGTCTCCCGTGAAGTCTCTGTCCATACCTCAGTTTAGAAAGTGTGGGAGAAAACTGAACTTTATTTTGTCAGCAGGTAGGTATTTGCAAATGTACTTCGCAAGATGAAGGATAAGCCGCAGACCTTCCCTGAGACAGGGTGCCAGGACCCCTTGTATTCCTGAAGAAGAGAGGTCCCTGGAGGATCCTTGGAGAATCTGGGAGAGCAGCCTGTGACTTATTACAGCCGTTGTATTAATCACAGGATGGTTGAGCTGGGAAGGGCCTCTGGAGGTTTAACCTCTGTTAGGGCAGGGCCACCTGGAGCTGGTTGCCCAGGTCCGTGTCCTAGAACGGTTTGAGTTGGAAGAGACCTTAGAGCTCATCCAGTTCTAACCCCCCAGGCGTGGGCAGGGATGCCACCCACTAACTAGATCAGGTTGCTCAGGGCCCTTCCAGCTCGGCCTCGAACACTTCCAGGGATGGGGCTTCTGCCACTTCTGGGTTACTTGTTCCAGTGCCTCACCATCCTCTAAGAAAAAAATTTCCTACTAATGTCTAATGTAAATTTCTTCTCTTTTAGTTTTAAACTGTTCCCCCTTGTCCTGTCACTATCCACCCATGTAGAAAGTTGTTCTTCCTCTTTTTCAAGTCCCCTTTAGGTACTAAAGGATTTGCAGAAGGCCACAGTGAGGCCTCCCAAGTCTTCTTCAGGCTGAACCCCAGCTTTCTCATCCTGTCTTTGTAGGATCTCTCATGGAGAGATCATCCTTGTGGCCCTTCTCTGGACTAGCTCTAGCAGGTCAATGTCCTTCTTTGCTGAGAACTCCAGAGCTGGGTGCAGTGCTTTAGGTGGTGTCTCACAAGGGCAGTGTAGAGGTAGAGAATCACCTCCTTTGGACCTGCTGGTCACTCTGCTTTCAGTGCAGCCCAGGGTGCATTTGGCTGTCTAGGCTTTAAGCGCACACTGGTGGCTCATGTCCAGCTTTTTATCCACTCAAGTCCTCCTCTGCAGAGCTGCTCTCAAGGACTTCTCCCAGCCTGTACTCGTATCTGGAACTGCCCTGACCCAGGTGCAGCATCTTGCACTTGGACCTGTTGAACTTGAGAAGTGGGCCCATGAGAAACTCATCGAGTTCATCCAGGTCCTTCTGGATTGCATCCTGTCCTTCTGTTGTGTCACCTGCACAGCTCAGCTTTGTGTCATCTGCAAACTTGCTGAAGGTGCAGTTGATGCCACTATCTGTGTCATCAATAAAGACATTCAAGACCACTGGTCCTTGATATCCATGTGCATGGAACACGTCCAGATGGCTTTTCAGTATCTTCAAGGAAGGATTTTTTGAAGTACTTACCCTAAACCCATGTTGCTTGCATCAGTTTGTGTGCTGCTTGGTTGCTTCTGTATTTCTGCCCTTTATAGTAAATGATGGAATTTCTGTGCTAAACCAAATCCAGGCATGAACTTGGTAATTACATGGTGGGAGCTACTGTGTACCACAGGCACTGAAGGTTTTGTTGGTATTATTAAGGTACTGCTAGGACTACAGATGGTGCTTTTTTTGGGTGAGTTTTTATTTTTAGATATCACAATATGTGATTCAGCTTAATGTATAATTGAATTTTCTTTGTTCTTAAAACCTCAGTGTTGATTTTGTGGTGGGACCTGGTAACATAGAGTGGGGATGGCAGACTTTTCTGGAGCTGCTTTTCAGAAATGGAGGCTCTGGGATGCTGTGTTAAAAGAGGGAGATTTGCTTTAAGAGTGCAGAAAAGCAGACTTGTCTCCTGAGGGAGGCTGGGAGTCACTCCAGTTGGAGTCACTCAAGTGAAACGTAATTGTATTGTGAGGTTACCTACTAAAACTTTGTTTGAAACAATCCTACTTCTGCACTGCAGTTTTTTCCTCTTAATCTTTTCCAACTGACATCTAGCTGCAGCTCAGCAGTGTTTCTTCACATTTTTGACAGGGTCAGTCTCTTGCGTGAGGGATAGGAGTCTGTAGAGAATGGCAGCATAACTGGGATGAGCGGCTGAAGTAAAATAACTGCATGCATTCCTCTAAAATCTACCTGACAGTATTTTGACTCTGTTAATCTCACTTGGAAGTGCTCCTCTGTGTTTTCAGAGTTTAATCTGCCTTCTCCAAAGTCTATGCAAACTCTGATCACTGGTTCTGGAGTGCTACTCTGTCCTTTGGCCTGCACCCTTTCCACAGGTTAGAAAGCTTTTTACCTGTTACTGCTGGAGCTGACAAATATGAGTGCTTTAAGCACTGTTTGAGACACACAACTTTGTCATAAGTCATGGATTTCTGCCTAATCTTCTAAGTGGTGAAACATTTATAAGGTCGTAGAGAATGTGTGCAAATATAGAGAACTTTGTCTGATATGAATGGGTTGAATATTTTACTGTAGTATCAGCTTGTTTAGTGGCAGAATATGCTGGAATGTGGATCTACTCCCTCACAAGAGCTCAGGAAATTAGTCTGAGTTTATAATTGGATCGAGAGAAGAGAACTGCTGCCTTCGCCAAGACATGCGTCAGCTGTCTGAAATACTGTGGGCTCAGACTTTGTTTTAAGAGAAGAGCAATACTGGCAACCCCGTGATCCTTACCTGTAACATTTGGAAGTGTTTGTGTTGCAGGGAGGTACATCTTGGGAGAATACTGATCATTCTAAGAGGTGGTGGTTGGTGGTGGTGATTTTTTGAGTTTTTTGTTTGTTTGTTTTAATAAGAGTAAGTGAAGGCAGCACTTAGGCTAAAGAAAATGATGGAGAAGATATTTCTGTACAGAGAACCTTACTGAATGATGTAGTTGTATCAGGCAGAGCTTGTCCAGAGAAAGCATGTGGGGGAGGCTGAAGTGCTGAGATTAATATTGTGGTGTTGAGTTGTACCATGCTAGAAGACAGCAGATACTTAACCCCTTAAGCCACATTCTGCTGACCATTACTAACAGGGCTACAGAAGCTTGTGCCTGTACTGTTCAGGAATTGCTGTAGCTGTGCAGCTCGATTCATGTCATGTGCAAATCTAAGGGGACTGAAAGAAGTGTCTGCTGTTAAAGGAAGGGGAGAGAGCACAGTGTGGAAATTAATATACAAATTTCAGGCTTGTTTAGTCTTTGGGCTTCTGTCCTATTGCTTCACAGCATCTTTTTCTCTTAATGCAGTTTTAAGGCCTCAGGTGCTGAAAGGCTTTACTTGTCTGTAAACTGGCAAGATTGTGAAGATCAAATTGATGCTACAGAATCTAGATTGGCTTAAGATGCTTAAGTAGCTTTATGGCTCTTTAAACAGCTTATGCCATATAAAACTCTGTTGGAGCGGGGAGAGGAGCCTGACTGTTGCTGCCTGATTGGGATCTACCTGGGAAAGATGGGGGGGTGGTGAAAGACCACCTGGCTGGAAGTCTTTGCCCCAGACGTACTTACTGGAAGGCTTCTTGTCAATCTTGCCTCTTAGCAGACTGAAGAAGATGAAATTCAAACCAAGTTTAGGCTGAGAAGGCAGTTGAATCTTAACAGGCAACCTTGAAATAAGAGACTGAATCTTTTTGCTATGCCTCCCAAAGAGCAAGTGCTTCTTGCACCTCATCCCCGTCTTTGTCAGCAAAGTCTTCCCCTCATTTTCCCCCATTTTCTTTTGCGTGCTTAAGTGCTGGAGTCATGATAGCCTTGCCAAAAGTATGAGCTGTGGTGCACAAGTTTGGCAGCTCCGGGTATAGTCAGGACACAAACACAGGATGTTCAATGTGGTGAAGGTGCCTATGTAACAGCAGAACTCAGGGTAGATCTTGTGGATTGGTTACTTCAATAGCTTTGTCCAAAATACTGTTTAGATCATGTCTTAGGGTAGCTTCTGCACTCATCCAATCCTGAGGCACGAGTGATAGCCTTTCCTGAGTTTAACTGTTTGTATGAAGCACTACTGAATACATAGCTCAGTTTCTTCAAAGCCCAGAGGTGATATTCATTCATACTTGATCAGGGTTTGCTTTCTGTAGGGAGAGATCGAACGTTTCCATGTGTAAACAAACTATTGTTCTGCTAGACCTGTATGTGGGAAGGGCAGCTTCTCTGCAAGGCTACTGTAACATCTTATCCTTGCTTAGCTGCAATCAAGGTAGAAATGCTTTAATCCTATATTGCCTTGCTTAAATTGTTGCTAGAGCCTTGGGTTAAGATGGAAGCTGCAGACCTGGGTAGCAGGTGCTACCTGAAGAAAGAACCACGCCTGAGACTAGGCAGGCAAATATCTGGTGAAAAGTGTTTTATCAAATGAAACAGCTTTTCTAGCTGTGGAGGGAGTTCCCTTCCTTATGATTCATGAGGTGCACAATCTGTACTGATTGTTAATGCCAAATAGTTACCTGGGAAAGCTTTAAGTACACTCTGTAACCTCAACAGAGGAGATTACAACATGATTAATGGTAGGAATTGTGATGGTAATGCATTGTTGAGGCTTGCCGAGCCTTCCTGAGACACTTTGTGACATTCAGTTGAACTTGTCAGTAATTGGTTCAAGCATACATGACAGAAGGTATCTACCTTTGTGCCAGTCTCTCAGACACCAGCTTCTAAAATGGCATAGATGACTTAAGTACTAACCTCTTCATTATCCTCAGGTGTTAAGGGCAAATGAGTACTTGTTCTGGAATAGCAAAATCTTCAGTTTTAATCTCTTGCATAGTAAGCCAAACCCCACTGCTACTTGTCTCTGGAACCTCTCCTTCCTTAGGCTTCAAGGTCTTTGCAGATGGTATCTGCAGTAACAACCAAGGTACACAGTAAAACTGAATTTGCGATGCAGGGAAAAGAACAGAGATACTCAAGGAGGCACAGTAACTGCTCTAAGCCATGTAACAGAAGCCTAAAGTTTCCCTGGGAAGGCAGTGTCCATCTATTAGGGTACCGCTCTACAGCCTCAGTTCCACCTTCAGCCAGCTTCATGTGCTCTGAATTACTGTGAGAGTGAGGAAGCCTGTACAGCAGGATATTTTGGTCATGGGAGGACCCTTTAGAAAGGCCTCATAATGAGCCTGTTTTCATAGTGTAGAGAAATCTTGATTGCTGTGACTGTCAAGAGCTGCTAAACTGGTCAAAAAGCTTCATGCTGCAGAGCAGAACCTTGCTTTTTCATTCTGTGCAGCTGCTGTTTGTCATCACATCCTGCCTTGTTTCCTTGGACCATCACCTGAATTTGGAAAATCCCTTGGAGAGAGATTCATTCCTCCTCCAAATACACCACAGCTAGCAGAACCTATCTTCTTCAGACTGGCTTTAGGCAGTATAGGGGGAATACTGCCTTGCTCTGCCCTGAATCCCTGGATGTGCTAAGGAGCTACTGGGGAAGAAGCAGA
>VYZQ01034324.1:990-11836 GCA_013400655.1 Mystacornis crossleyi | reverse complement strand
CTAAAACTAAATATTTTTTTGAACACAGATACAAGAGAACATCAGAAACCTTGTCTCAGGCTGGTCAGAAGGCTTCTGCTGCTTTTTCTTCTGTTGGTTCAGTCATAACCAAGAAATTTGAAGATGTCAGGTAGGTTTCTTTACCTTTTCCCAAATAATTGCATTTTCTATTTAAGCAGGTAATTACTGCAATAAATTTATGCTGTTAACATACCTAGTGCTTCTAAAAGCTAATCTATCCAGAGCCTTCAGCCACTGTTTTAGGGGAGGTAAGAGACTTGCTGCAGAATCTGCTTGTATGTCCTCACTGATGCTGAGCAGTTCTGTGGTGTGTGTTCTACATAGGCGAGAGAAGCAGTGTGTGCTCCTACCTCCCCTGCTGCTCTCACTTTTGTGGTGTGATTGCAGGTGGCACTGTCTCTGCTGCCCGCCTCTGTGGGGTACACATAGCACTGTCATTTCTGCTCTCTTTCTCAGCTTGTGGAATACTGTATTTAAACAACTAGTATCTTTAACTGTTTGTGTTTTGTGTTTCGTTGTTTGGCTTTTTTTGTTGTCATTTTTTGGTTTTGTTTGATTGCTTGTTTGGGTTTTTTGTTTTGTGTGTCGATTCCTTCCAGGTGCATTTTATTTCTTTCTAAGCTGTTCTGTCTCATAGAAGTGGCTTGATTTTATTACATTTTTAAGAGACTATTGGCACTTTTTAATTCTTAACTGTTGTTGGCATGCAACATATTTTGACTTTGTGCTAAATGACACAGCCCTTCATACACTTTAGGTAAGTCTGCCAGTCATTTTTAGAACTATTTTGAGCTGCTTGCAACACTCCTGCTGGATGCAATACAATCAGATGCTTAGCTTACAATTCCTTGATTATATAATTCTTACTACTGGACCCTATACAATTATTCATCTCCACAGGTAATTTGTTGTTGTTAAACTTACTTTTCAGTTATCGGGCAGATAAAAATTCACACATTCTCACAGAGTATTGCTGCTTTGGAAGCAGTGTAATAAAATCAGCCGTTCGAAAGTGCTGCCATTAACCTCTTGGTTTTTGAAGTCTAGTGAGAAAACACTTTGAGTACAGCTACACAGTTACATATTTTTCTTCAGATTTATCAGCTCTTCCTTTCTCTCTTTTATGCTTACTCTGGCATTTTGCAGACTACAGGCATTTTCACATTCCTTTAGGTAAGGTGGGCACAAGAATTGCTTCTGAAACTAAGCATGCAGTCAGACTGTCTCCATTAAAATTTTTGACTGAAGTTTTGTCTGTAAAAGGTTTCTTCTTTACTCCAGTGTTAGTTAATATACAGCTGAAGCTCTTTTAATGTCAGGGAAGTTATTTCTTCATGTTCACCTGGTAACTATCTCAGAACATGAAATCTTGAGTATACATAGTAATTAATTAGTCTCTCTTCCTTGTAAGAAAGAAATCCACTAAAATGATCCTGCAAGGTTTTTTGTCAAGAAACAGAATATGGTGTTGAGGTCAATGGCATGCAGGATTCCTCCTTCTTTGTCTGTACAATGTTTATGCCGTGGCAGAGTAGAGATTTCCCCCTTTTTGTGTCTATTACAATGGCTCTTTAGCATTGTGACTCTAAATTACTAGTCTAAATGTATACCAGTTTATGCATTCTTTGTTCAGTTTGTCCAGTGAAACAGTCCTTGAGTTGATTACTTGAGCAGCATCAGTATATTAGTTACTTCATCTGCATTACCTTTGATCTAAGCAGATACTCAAGTGTTTTCAGTAGTTAAAATTCCTGTGTAACAACTACTGTCCATCGCCTCTCAGCCCGTCTATGCACACCTCAGTCTGACTTAATCTTCTCTGTACTCCCCCACTAAGGAGCTAAAGACAGCCGTAGGATCTCTATGAAGGTGTTGGGATCTGGCTCCTAGAGTACTAGCTGGGAGCTGTTGTCAGGGGAGGAGATGGGCAGAGGCACAGGATGCTATGAGAACTCAGACTCTGAAGTGAGCTCAGTTTGATCAGGTATGAGAATAACAGCCAGTCTGAAATATGTCTCCTTTAGCATCAGTGAGACAGTGGGAACCTGGAAGACTTCTCTGTTCCTTTTGAATGCAGAGCTCAGCTGCTCACTTAACAGGAGTCACTTTTCTACCTTAAGGCTATGGTGTTCCTAGTTAGTATTAGACTATTGCACTGGACAAGGACAAGCACAGACTCAGAGCTGTCTTCTACTTCAGGAATACTTTAAGAGTGTCCTAATTACTCCAATTAGTGGCTCTGTGGGTGTTGAGTACTCTCTATCAGAAACTGGGTCACTGGGAGGGAATGTAACAGTACCAGCGAAGTCTGCACTGTTGCTGTGCTTCTCAGGGAGAATCATGGCAGTGGAAGTGCGAGGTATTGTTATAAATTCAGGAGTAGCTGGGTTTAGAAAACAAAACAAAAGTGTGAAGAATTAGTGCTGTTGAAGATCTTAGTTGCACTTGAAACAAGAGATTAAAAGCCTTTAAGTTTTATTGTTTTTCATGAGAGCCAAATTCATCTGGAATTCAGCCAGTGAATTCAGGTCCCAGGGTTATATGACTTCTCAAGGGCAAGTCTCAGCTTCAGAAAGGTTTAGATGCCGAAATTCTGTCCTGGAAATGAGAGTTGGACATGGTACTTATTTGAACCAATACTGAATATGCAGGTGCATTTTTATTCTTAAACTCTTACATTGGCTTCATTGTGGTTTCACTTTCTCTTGCATTGTTTTACCTGAGGGACTTCTCAGCTGTAGTGGTGTGATTTCTTCCGTGTTGGACTATTTCTACATATTCCATGCAGCAAACATCAGATGCAGGTCTTCATTCGTGCACTGTAAAGTGATTTAATAGAGAGTTGCAAAAGGGAGTGAGGCAGCTGCTGGAACTGTGATTTTGGAAACTACTGAAATGGAGAGGAAGGGAGGACTGGTAGTGCAATGTCAGTGTATTTTTGCTTCCTTTTTGTATTTGTTTCCTCTGCTCTTTGTTATGATGAAAATGAACTCTGTCCCTTCTTAGGTTTCTCTTAATACCTTTATTCTCTTTTTAAGAATTTGTTGAAGTTTTGATGAGCTAACCTTCCTTGTGTAGGCAACAGCAGTATTCTGTGCAAAACACCAGTAGAACCAAGATGTAGCTTCTGAGCAGTCATGACTTTGCACTTGGCTCCTCCTGCACTGCATCCATACAGTGAAGCAAAGTCCATCTTTGCCTTGCTCTGAGATGGCAGAATAACTTTCTTTGCTTGCTTTAGAAGTCTGATCTATGATCATGGATTCCTAAATACCATAACTTATCAGCACATCAACTGGAAATTTAACTACTAACAAAAGTAACTAGCTACTGTGTATGTTAAGCTGTGTTTTCTAGGCAGGCACTCTGGCGGACCTCCTTGTGCCTTTTCAAAATGTGAGGCAATGGAGTAGCTTTAAAAAATTATTGTGTAAAGATAGGAAAACTTTAATGAAATACAAAACAATGAAGACTGGAGAGCAGCTTACTGTGCCTTTTTATTTACTGACTTTTTTTAAGCGAGGGATTTGCTTTTGAGCATTGCAGAGAGGGCTTCTCTTTTTCAAACTGCCCAACTTGATGGCCTGGTTGAGTGAGTGCTTTAGTGTGGCATTCTGTTATTTGGGAAAAGAAATACAAGTTCTCTTCTTCATAAAGCTGTTCAAGGTGTAATTGTGCCTCTTTGGACTACTTGAAGAACAGGTGATTTTATGTTAAAAAAAAAAATCAACTGCATTTATCTAATTCAGTTCTCTTGCAAACCAGATGTGATAAAACTATATAATACCTTATGGTATCATTTTTCAGAATGGATACTGAGTGTATACAGAAGTGTATTGTATAACAGCAAGTAAATTCTTCATGAATGCATGAATAGTTCTTCTATTAAATGATCTCTGAGATTAAATGAAACTTCTGTAGACACCTGTTAAAAGATCTGCAATACACTATAGATTGTTGTTTTTCAGTGTGGGCAGTTCTGTGGTTTGTAAATATATGTATTTCATCCTCTTTAGCCTTAATCTTCTTGCACGGAGAAACTTCTTGTAGTGTGAGGGGAATTGGCTGAGCGTTGGCTGAAGGTAGTTAGTGTCAGTGTAGTTCTGTAATAAAACCTGCCATGTAGCAAGCCCCGACTGTAGTAATCCACATCACAGTGGATTCTGTGTTCAGGAGAAGCCTGTGGAAGCCAGACCATCCTATAAGAATGAAACATAGGAGAAGTGGGATTGGGGAAATAGATGAAACATAGCTGTACATTACTGACCTGTGTCAGGAAAGCATCTGGCCTTGTGTATCTGATTCCCAGTAGGCTGTAACTACAATCAACCTACATTTGTGCATCTGCCTTAAGGGGTCCCAACCTTAAGGGAACTTTTTGTGTGTGTTGTTTTTTTTCTATCACGATATTTTACTGATGAGCCCTCAGAAGGAATCTCTTAAAACTCCTTTCGCCATAAACATAGAACTTTTTTTCTTCTGTGAATGTATCTTCTGTTGATTTTGCTGAGATACTAATTGAAAGTTTGGAGGTATAACTTCTGACAGAGGTGTTTCCCTTCCTTCCTCTCTTCCCCCAGCAACTGCCTAGAAAATATTTTCTTAAAAGACATATAGCCCAGACAAATTTTGACATTCCATATACAGTTATGAAAAACTGAGATCATCACTTATAATAATTCTTTGTAATAATTACTTGTAGTAATTGTTGTGGAATTTGGTAAGAAATATTTAACATATAAGGCTTGTTTGTATTGACAGTAAACAGGAATTTTCTATATGGAACTAAATTCGATGGCGGGTCTTGAGGTTATTTGGGAGCTCCTTAATCTATATCCAGTCACCCTCTAGGAGCAGATGTGTGCTCTTGCTAGACAAACAGTAACTGTATAGGAACACTGGCAGGTTATAGAAATCCTCCATGAATTTCAGAATACAGGACTAGAACTTTATCCCTGCTGCCAGGATAAACCTGACCTTGAATACTGATTGATGTGACTGCTTTTGTTGGATAATGTATATTGATGTGTGGATAATTTGTATTGATGACCATAAAAAACTTACACTTAATTGAAATCTGGATGTAGGGATAATTCTTTCAGTAGGAAGTTTAGTTGATTGATCTCTCAAGTGTTTGCTACTTGCTATCGCCAAAACCGTAAACGCAGCATGACTCCTGTTGCTTGAGAAACTTAAGGAGTAAACAGACTGTTGCAGCTGAGCAGAACAAATACTAACAAGCATGGCACTCGAATCTTTCTAAAAGAGAAAAAGGTTGCTGCAGCTTTTGCTCTGATGTGGTTGTGTGTGTGTGCATGGCTAAGCAATTTAAGTAAGCAAACCCAAGCAGTTCCTATCTAAGACTGTGTAAGACTGTTTGGCTATTTACCAAAGGTAGTTTACTCGTCAGCTCTCTAAGCCAATTTCTTCTCAATGTAATACTTAAACTAACTTTTTGCTTTCTTTTCTCTTAATGCTGGCATTTAGTATACGCTCCATACAACATTCAATTAGTATGCCTATTATGAGGTAATGTATGCATAATCCAGCTGTTTGGTTTATTTTTATGTGTGGAATCAAGTCAAATGGAACTTAAGTCAACTAACATAGCTTTAAAAAAAAACCCCAAAACCCACCCAGCTTTGTAGTGGGTTTCCTGTACTAACATATAGGATAAAATTTGTTTTATTTCTGCTTAACGGAGGTGGTTATCAAATGTGACATTTCCCTACTGTTTGGAAAACTGTAACAGCTTTTCCCTTTCTGTTAGAATGTAATGCTATTGATTCCAAGTTTAAAAGGCAGTAACTTGGCATATGTTTTTGAAAATGAAAGTGAGTAAAAAAACCTCCTGTGCTTTCACAAAAAGTCTCTTGGTGATCTGGGGTGCGTGCCTTTTCTCTGCCCTTGCTTGGCACTGTGTCCCTCCATCTCCTCAGAGAGTCTGGTGTGATGCATATGTCACTGTGTGCTGTCCCAAGGGAAGGAGTGCTGCTAAGTGTGGGTGACCTACACAAATGCCAAGCAAAGGGAGAAAGGAAGCTGTAGACTTCTTTTGAAAAACACCCTTGTCTTTAATATTTATATAATACATTTTTGAGTCTATGAATCCCTAGTCCCGGTCCAGTGAGGGCAAGCATTTTCCATCCTACAGAAAGGCAGAAAAAGTGTACAAAGTGTTGCACAAATTCGCACATGGCAGCGACAGCTACTTGGAGCATTAAGCCACTCTTCTGACCCTAGTGAATTATACACCAGCCCTCAGCACTGGAAATCCCAAGCTGTCATGCTCTTTGTATGCAGAACTTGCCATTTGTAATTACAGCTGCCTTTGGCACTTAAAGGCAAAGGGGAGTCTCACTTAAGTTTAACATGTTAGCAGAAAATGCCACTGTGAACCATGTTTTATTAATTGAACTGAAAAGTAAACTGAACTAGTTTTACTGAAAAAAGTGAAAAAACTTTGATGAGCTTTATTCAGCAGTTACGTATTAGGCTAACCAGAAGTGATGACTAAGGTTTTCTGAACAAGTGCTTTAAGCCAGAAACGTGTTTGAAATCACTGGGAATAATAAGCTAAACCTAAAAAACTTGCTAGTTCTCCCTTCCATGTTGATATGAAGGAACCTGTTGCTGGATGTGGCAATGTTTAGTTGCCAAAGATGAAACTGAGCTTGCAATTTGAGTATGTTTGAATTTTAGTTTTGTAGTACCTGGGGGAATCCAGGTGTAAACTATTTCCAGGCTATCTTTTAAACTGGGAAAGAGCCCCCAACAAATCTCATATTGCTGTTGGGAAAAAGCAACTATCTGGTTGTTTTGTGATATTTATAGGTTAACTAGATACAGGTTTAATTCCGTGGTTCCTTTTTTTTATTCTCCTAGAAATTCTCCTACTTTCAAATCCTTTGAGGAAAAAGTTGAAAACTTAAAGGTAAGAATTACTAAAACACCTTGGTGATTGTGGAGCTGTGGATGTGGAGAAAAGACTGAAGTGGATTCTGGGCAGCCTATTTTTTAGCTACTGGTAAACTGTTGAACAGGTGCTTAGATGAACATCTTTTTAAGTACTGTGGAAATGGTTTCTCTGCCTGATGATTTGCAAATAAGATAAAGGGGTGCCTGCACCTCATACAGGAGGATGCCTTTAGAAGAACTAATAGCCAGCTAACCTGCACAAACAGCTAGTCTTAGGTATCCAAAATGATTACTACCTAGTACTAGGTGTCCAAAATTGTCTAGGCTTTTATTTCATGCCTTTCTAGGGACTCATATCCTACACAGAAGATTAGCTTGGGGATACATCTCTCATTTCTGGCATAAAAGAGAAAAGGTCATTGCATCTTAATTTAAACTTCACTCACAAAAGCCTCAAGTGCCAGAAACAACCATTAATAACTTCTCCAGGTAAAAACTCGCTTTAAAAATAACTAATCTGTGTAATTGGAACTAGATTTGACTTCTCCTGGGCACATTGGGCTGGATGAGAAGCATGCAATTGGTAGCGAGGTGCACTAGGCCTTCCCTTGAAACTAATTGGCAAAAAAAAAACTGCAGTCCCACAGGGTGTATGCTGTAGAGGGAAGTGAAAAGGCAGACATGTTACCTGGAGAAGGTAAAGTAGTTGCTCTGCTCCTCTGAAGACCTCAGGAAAAGCTGTTGAGACTCAAAACTGTCCTAAAGTTCTTATTTGAGAAATAGGAAAGCGAGTTTTAACTCTGAATCTCCCAAAGACCTAATGGCTTGAAAGGCTGCATACCTTTATCCGTTTGTAAGTGAGGGTGTGTCAACCTTTGGACTCTGGGATCAGCCCTGGAATAAGGGCTGCTTCATGTATCTCAAAGCCAAAGGGAGACTGCTGTGTTAATCTGCTGGTGAATGTTTCCTGTCAGATATGTACAGATTTGTTTTAAGAATATTGTGGAGGTCTCTTAGACCTGGAAAAGCTGCTTTGTTGAAGAGAGTTATAAAGCTCATGCAGAGGTACTGGTTTTGTACAGTTAAGCATGTTTGGCATGCCAAGTAACTACTGTGCTGTGTTGGGGCTCTCTCTGTGTTCTAGTCTAAAGTTGGAGGAAGCAAACCTGCCGGGGGAGACTTCGGAGAGGTTCTCAACTCTGCTGCCAATGCCAGTGCCACAGAAACTATTGCAGAACAGACAGAGGAAGAGACCCACTGAGATTTCTGCCTCTGTCCTGCTACCCACTGCCAGATGCTGCAAGCAAAAACCAAGCACACTTGTAACATTCTCTGCGCTCTTTCCACCAGATGTGCTTTTATTTAGCACGTAGTTATTTTACCCGATTAACTGATATCAAGCTTGTTTGTGGGTTCAAAATATTTTTGAAACTAAAATACATTGTTTGGGGTTTTGTGTGGGGAGGGGATTTCTATGCCTTTCAAGCATTTAAAGGACTTACCTGTAATTTGAAGGCAACCTTTAAAATATAGCAATGAAAAAACCAACTCTTTTTGAGAAGTGAATTATATTGTATAGATACTGTGGATACATAATTTCTTGTCAATCTGTAACTACTGCTCAACTTAATCCTTGTGAATCTACTGCTGCTGCCAAACTGAACCTTGTTACTTCGCTCCTTTGTGATTGTTTCAGTTGAGTGTTGCCTGCAAGAGACACTGGACTAGGAGACCAGACAAGGAGGAAGGATCACTCCCAGCTAAAGAAAGGACTTCAGTTTCAGCAGGCTTTACACAAGTTGTGGCAGGATCACACATGGGCAGGAATGTACTGTTTTATGAGCGTGTTCCTCATACAGCAGGTGTGGATAGGTAACACAGAACATCTAAAACTCACCCATCTGTCTGTGCATTGTCCACCGAGGAAACTTCTGGCCAATGCAGGTGGAAGCAAGATGTCTCATAGTGCTGGTTTGGTTCAGTCACCATTAACATTTTCAGTCTTGTTTTTTTGTGCAGGATGTCACTGTGGTAAGATAACACCCTTCTGACCGTTTGACCAGTCACAGATAGATTCCTCTTCATTCACATGTGGTGGTGTCACATTCACACTGACAAAGCACGGACTGGAAGAATAAGCCTGACTCCGGAAGTGGTTCTTTTTTAGTCATCAAGAGAATTGCTTCTAAATCCTAATGTTGTTTCCCTTGCAGGCTGAACCCTGAAAACATCTGCTACACTGTCTTACTCTTTTTTATGTATTTAAGCCGTGTACCTCAAGCAACACCCCTGTTCCTGACCCCAAAAGTCTGTTTTGAGAGCTACACAGTGTCATTGCTCAGCGTAGCTCTCTTAAAAGATCTCTCCTCTTACATCTTGTCTGCTGTACTCCTCAAATTTCTTGTGGTTCATGTGTTTCTGCCACGTGGTTAGAACATTTTATCACCATACTTAGAACTGGAAACAAGTTTTACTACATTTGTGTGAAATCCATGAAACTTCAACTGCAGACACAGGTGTCTGGAGGAAAAACGTTGGCTCCTGACAACCTTGCTAGCATGTCAGATGTAGAATGTATGCTTAATTACATGTGAGAAGCTTAATAAAAACCTGTATGTGAGGAATTTTTTGTCCTGTGAACGTGGAGGATAATGTAAACAAGTAAGGAAATTTTATTTTTAATTGAAACAGTCCTTTAAGTTTGATTCAAAGCAGTGCTGATACATACTACAGTACTGGGGGGAATCTTGGCATTTCTAGAGAAGACTGAGCCTAGGTTGCCTTCTAGTGGCTTACATAAAATCATAAAATTACAGAATTTTTAGGGTTGTAAGGGACCTCTGGAGTTCATTTAGTCCAAACTTCCTGCCGAGGCAGGGTCACCTCTAGAGCAAGTTACAGAGGAAGGTGTCCAGGTGGGTTTTGAATGTCTCCAGAGAGTGAGAATCCATGACCTTCCTGGGCAGCCCTTTCCAGTGCTCTGCCACTGCATAGAATTAAAACTGCCCTGGTTACATTGTGAAGTTCAGAAAACGGGTTGACATGTTCCTTCAGCCTCTGACAGCTCCACCTTAACAAAGGAACAGAGAATTGAGTGATATAGAGAAAATGCAGCTCTTCCTTTTTTGGGTCAGTACCATGTAGGACAGGTTCTTCTGGAACATGGTCCTTATTGGATGGGGTTTTTATTTATTTATCTAACTGACAAAGAGAAAGGTCATCTAGTCCAGAGTTGAGCTTTCTGTATTCTGAAGGAAGGCTTTTTTTTTTTTTTTTTTTAAGGCCACTTTTATTGTAACACATTATTGCACTCCCAGGAGCTTCTGCTGCATTTTCCTCTGCCCACACCTTACTTTCCTCGAGTGCAGGTACCCTTGGGGCTGCTGTGACCACTGAAGCTTTGCTTTGAGGGCTGGTGTGGTAATCACAGAATCAATTAGGCTGGAAAATACCTCAGTGAGTCCAACCTATGACCAAACAGCACCTTGTCAACTAGACCAGGGCACTAAATGAAGCACCAAAGGGAATGGCAGAAGGTTGTGTCAGGGGCTATTACAGGGATATTACAAGCTTTTTCATGCAGAGGGTGGTTGGGCACTGGAACTGGCTCCCCAGGGAAGTGATCACAACACCAAACCTGGCGCAGTTCACGAAGCATTTGAACAGCGCTCTCAGGCACATGGTGTGATGTGATCTCAGGCACGTGGTGTGATCTTGGGGTGTCCCGCGCAGGACCAGGCGTAGAACTCGATGATTCTTGTGGGTTATTGTGTTATCTTGTGTTATTCTATGAAGTGCCACGTCCAGTCCTTCCTTAAACACCTCCAGGGACGGTGACTCCACCCCCTCCCTGGGCAGCACATTGCAATGTGTGATTACCGTTTCCGTGAAGGAATTCCCTCAGATT
>VYZQ01034323.1:0-15458 GCA_013400655.1 Mystacornis crossleyi | reverse complement strand
CCAAAAGCAATGTATAATACGGGACTTTGAGGAGGGAAGGGAAATCATATCTTCCTAGAGATATCCACTCAGAATCCCATGAAATACATGTTGACCTCCTGTTGAAAATGCACTCACTACTTTCCAAAGGCATTCTCTTGATATGTATGTTGTATGTGATTGAAAGGTATGGGTNAAAAAGGACGTGACTTCATTGTCTAAGACATGAACTTACTTTGCACCAGCAGAAAATTGGCCGATTATTTTTTCATACAGGGATCAAAAATGTGATGGATGGCCACTAGCTGCTTTACTGAGCTGACTGACCATCATGTTGCATGTCTCCTTGTTTTACAATATAGATATGCCAGCATTTCATCTCCAAAAGCAATGTATAATACGGGACTTTGAGGAGGGAAGGGAAATCATATCTTCCTAGAGATATCCACTCAGAATCCCATGAAATACATGTTGACCTCCTGTTGAAAATGCACTCACTACTTTCCAAAGGCATTCTCTTGATATGTATGTTGTATGTGATTGAAAGGTATGGGTCTATCTGTGAAACAGATAGTATTAATTATGCAAGCTTCTTCAGTTTTATAGTTTATTGTAAAAGATAATATTTCGTGATTTGTATCACTACAATTATGTTTGTAATGGGATTTTAATTGATTTTTAATCCAATTTTAAAAATTCCTATTTTTAAAGCACACCTCAGCTGCTGCCACTTTGAATCTGTGCCAAGCTGGCAGACTGTAACTCATTGTGTCATCATTTAAATGTCTTGCTGCAGTGCTGGAGTTAGGGATTCAGAAACGATCTGCATTTAATACAGTCTCTTAACTTGCAGCCATTTCAGAACTGAACTTAGGAATCCTGAAATCTTCAATAAGCATGCTACTGACAGTCAGTAGGCATCTGGTAGGATTGTGTTGTTTTACTTGACACTTGTTGAGCTGATAATCTTTTAAAGATGCTTTTATTAAGGAGTGCAATTATTTTCCCAATACATGCTTGGAGTTTGGTTTTACCTCAAAACCTTATTTACCCAGATAAACCTAGGATTTGGAAGGCATGCTATTGATCAAATACAACTCACAAACATCTTTCCTTGTCTTGGACACAGCATACAGCCACATCCACAAGATTTGAGGCAGGTAAAAACGGGGATGATCACTCCTTCATTTGGGCTTCTTGTCGCCACTCTATGTATCTCTCATGAAGCTATTTCCTGACCCTGTTATACCCATGTTGATTAAAAATGTGTAGAATTTTAGCTGACATGTTTTAGATAATTATCTGTTATAAGGTAAACAGTGGCTATTTTATACATGCAAAAACCTTTCTTAGTATTTGAGATAACTTCACATAAGCTCATTTAACTACAAATAGGGGATATTACTGCCCTCAGGGTGAAGCAAGAGCCTAACAAGCATTGAAAACTGTGGTTCATCTTCCAAGATCATGTATATTCTGGTATTGCAGATGATGATCTTGGTTCATGTTTTAATCTGTGGAGCTTTCCAGAGCAAACTTTCCATTAACCCAGAAGATTCTAAAAGGTTAATTAATCACTGACTGGGTCTGCGGGAAATTGCACCAAACCATTGCTCAAAGGTATTAAAGCGCTCTTTACAACTGGCTTCAGGCAGTATTACCTAATCCCAGGAACGGCTTTAACCCTCAGGCAGTAGTTCATTGTGGTTGGCCTCAAGTGCAGTCAATAATCTGTATTTGCTATTAGGGCTCTGGTAGTAATTGAATTTTGGTTTAGTGGAAGAACCAAGCATTTCGAAGAACAGGAAGAAAACCCCCACCCCCACCCCCAACTCCCTTTGTTTCAGGTTCTATGATTCTGTATCTTTTGAGAGCATTTTTGATAACTATGAAAAAATGAACTTAGAAGGGCGTTACCTACATCTGCTTCTGAAAACAAGAATTTGATCTGCTTTCCTCCCTCCTCAGTGGGACTGCCCTAATCACTAAGCTTTGAGACATCGATTTTTTTTTTTCCTCTTGAAATTGTTCCACATTTCATAAAATGTTCAGATGCTAATTAGTGCAGAAGCTGGTACCTAACTACCAGGGCACACTTTTCTTCAGAGCTATGCAAGTATTCACATAAATGAATGAAGAGGATATCAAGCCAGATAATGAGTCAGCTCTAGGACTGGTATGGTTATGTCGGTGCAGGGTTGTGCCCAGGCTAATTAGCTCATTTGAAGAGAAGAGCTAATTAACTCTGGAAGAGCAGCAAGCGGCTGCTTCTTATATACAGCTACTATTTCTGCCGTTCACATTTGCAGTACCTGTATAGCTCTGAGTCTACTGTGTAGATCTCTGGATGCAACATTCCTCAGTGCAGACCATCCCTATGCTCTGAAACTGTACTATATGGATTTGCTCAGCTCCAGTAAATTTGTTGTTGGTCCTTTTTTGGTTCATCCCTTTCATCATTTTATCTCTGCCTTTGTTCCTCATACATACTCTAATACTGAAAGCTGTTTAGCAGCACAGGTCTTCCTATAAAATAAATGAAAAATATTTGGGGTATGAGACAGATGTGATACAGAAGCCACAAAATTGCACAGACAAGAACAATTTCTAATGGCCCCTCTGAATGAAAGTTTTGAATGAAAGTTATTAAGAACAGCTTAGCTGACATAACCCAACCCTGTGGCCAGGCAGAAAAGCACATGGGTAAATGCACATATGACTTTTCTAGCAGATACTGATTAAAATTTCCTGTTTAAAACTTGTCCTTCTGTTTTCAAATAGCAGCACTAGAATAAAAGATGCAATTCTATTATTCTGCAGTTTCATTTTTTTATATAAACTCTGAATACAGGCTAATACATCTTCTTTTCCCGCGATACCCTGCAGTGTAACCCACTGAATAAAGAATAGCTCCCTAAGCAACTGAGCATTATGTTATAATGAAGAGACTCAGTTATCAGATTATTAATATTTCTAAATGAAGCAATCATTCTGAAACAAGAAAAATACGAAATATTTCTATCTATTTTATATTTGAATTAGGGTGTTTTCAATCCCATTACTGTAAATTAGTTCAACAGAGCTTGCACAAAACAGGTCCAGATAATAAAAAAACTGCTGAATTGTTACATATGTTAAGTTTCTGGATACTATTGTTTGCCATAACTCAACTAAACAGGCAAGTGAGACATTTAGACACCTGATGGCAATCTTTCATTAAATTTAGTTAAGTATGATTTGTGCCTTTTCCTGTATGAAAATGTCTCAGCCATAAAAATACAATTTAGTTTTGTATAGGACTTCAGTCAAAAAAAAAAAAAACCACAAAGAAGTCTTATGATGAGATGCATAAGGGAGAGATAACACTTCTTGGATGTGAGTTCAGTGGTTCCCAGAAAGGCAATCGTTAGCTGAAGAAGTTAGAGGGGAAAACCCAGGAATTTTAAAGCAGCAAAGACAGTTACGCATTTTTGCAGCCAGCTGGAGTGAGAATAAACTGGAAGAAAGTGGCAAAGGGACGAAAAGGTAAGTGAAGTTTATGTTGTGTTAAATGATGCAACATAACCTAATGCCATGCATGAATTGTGTTACTTCAGAGACTTAAACAGATGCTGTTCACTATTTCTTAGGGCTGACTGGCCAGCTAGCCTAGCTTTCTTATTGCTATGCCAAGTACAGTAAACTTATTTTTGCAAAACGAATGTGATCATCTGTGACAAATCCTACCCTTCCTCACTATCCGTAGTCATCTTAAATCTACTGAACTTTGCAGCAGCTCCGTATTTGAGGTTAGGAGGAAGGCATGCTGAAAGAAATGTGCATTCAAACCCATTTTGTAGCTGATGTAATAAATAATAGGCCTAGTGTTTGTCAGTCTGTCAGTTCCAAAGATGCTGAAATACAGTTCTACAGAGCTTGACAGAAACCCGTAAGAGGGAACTGTAGTTGTCAGACCCCTTTGGCTCCTGATACAGTTTGGTGGGAGCCAAGGAGGGACACAGAGTTTGGACTCTAACTTCTTCTAGATACAAGCATCATTTCTGCTCTTTCCATGCTCTTTCCATGCTCTTTCCCTCTTGATGGGGGTTAGTTTAATAGTGCATCTGTCTTCCTTCTCTGTCTCCTAGAGAACCCAAACACAATTATTTACATTGGTCACACTGAAGAGATACTTTATGTGAATCCAATTCTTCTGTCCCTGCCTGAAGGGCTCAAGCACAGCTGGTAAGTGGAGACAGATGGAGAAGGGCAGGTAAATTGTGAGACAGCCATGGTTTGCTCACCAGACAGTGGTTTCGTCTCGACAACTGCCCAACTGTGGAAGCATATTGTGAGTGCCAGGGGCTGTGGCAACGGAGAAAGAGACTTTGATTAGTTTTCAGGAGGTAGAACAAGAACCTGGCAGTCTTTTCTTCCTGAAAATATTGTGCTGTCCTATAAACAGCTTAAAGAAGGGATCAGTTTAGTAATAAATAAGTGTAAGCACAAATGGGTGTTTGGTCCTGGACAAAGCTTAAAGTCACCCATTTATGCAAGAGAAGTCACTCTAGTTTGTTACTGATATGAGAGAAAGATTCAGTCAAAATTATCTTTTTAGGGGAAAATGGCTCCTTGGATTGGTCTACAATCTGTAATTCTGAAAACCTTAAAAATAAACAACTTCCCTGACAGACAGAGGCAAAGGCGTTTACCAGCCATTAGCATTTACTTTGGTATAGAGGAATCCCTATGGGAAGGAACAAAGGATCTCTCTCATTATTTTTGTACATATCCCAGAGGGAAAACAATGACACTCAAAACCAAAGGGGTAAATTTTATCCTTTCTTCCCAGTTCGCGCAGCCCCAGAGCATTATGGAGACTTTCAGCCATAAGGCTGTACTGGTTATTTGGGAAGTGGGGAGAGGATGCAAAGTGCCACCTCCTCTTCACTGGTAGAAGCTGATATTCTTCATCTGTGACAGCTGGTGGGCAGTCAAGATGCAGTCAGACAGCCTTGTGTTTGAATCCTCTTTGAGTGTTTATCTCTCAGATATAACATACATCAATCTTACCTTTCAAAGATTTCTTTTTTATCAGCATACTACTTCTTCATGAAACAGCTATTTTATTTTATAGAAGATGAATGAACTGTGTTGAAGAGACAAGCAAACAAACAAATCAGATACTGATTTTTGCTTTGACCCATTGCCTCAGCAAAAACGCTTTCTACGGTCATGATATAAAAATGTGCTAATGTCAAATTAATATCTCTACATTCAAATTTTATTTAGCACTAGAAAAATTAAAAGGAGACCCTAATATTCCTAAAACTGGGTTAATAATTGAAATAGGACATTCAGCTTCTGCTTCCAGAAGTGCTCCTTGAGCAGTACACTGTGGTCTGAGGACAAGGGCTGGAATATACAAATTTAACCCTTAAAAGAACAGAGTTTAAAAGGCTAGAGGTAAATGTTTTACAAACACTGTCTTAAGCTCTTCTTTTAATCACCATAGAATTGGAATAAAACTGTGTGTATCCACGTAAGTAATGCTCCCCATCACAAGTGAGTATATTCTACCCACCCCCTTGCCCTCCAAAAGTTTATAATCTGCCCTTACCCTAAATAAATTTGAAAAATCAGGATGGATGTCAAAGGAGATGATATAGGTTATACTCAGGAAAGAAATAATGAGTGAGTAATCACCTCATGGACATAGATTAGTCACCCAACCCTGGTGCGTTTCAGAAGTAGATTTCCAGCAAACTTTTACTACATAGGCCACTTCCCATTCACCTTCTAGTGACATTTACTGGCTTCCAATCAACCACTTCTCCTGTAAACATGTCAGCTGCAGTTGCTTTTTATTGTTGTCATAGTTTAACTCCAGCCAGAAGTCCCATGCAGCCGCTGGCTCACTTCCTATGAGAGACTGAAATGTTAAAGATTAATGACTCGAACAATCGCNCAACAATCAAGTCTCAGCGCTGGATCAATCCATGGGTGGTGATATCTTTCTACTCTTATCCTTTCTTTCTTTTCCGTGTACATTTTCTTAAGGGCTATTTTTATGGGGTTTTTATTGCTATATTTCTACAGATAATAACCAAACCAACTACATATTTCCTTTCCATTGCAACCAATTTTTTCCGAAATAAACTTCCATATATATATTTATACACTCTGGTCATTTAGTGTCATTTCATTCTAGTCTGGCCCAAAGGATCTATTATTAACAAGAGCCTCAGTTAACCCACCTTCAGGGGCAGGTCATAATATTTCCCAGCCAGCAGGATCAGGAAGAGAACTGGAAGAGTAAAAGGTAAAAAACTCATGGGTTGAGATAAAGGCAATTTAATAGAGAAAGCAAAAGCCCCACATGCAAACAAAGCAAAACAAGGAATTCATTCACCACTTCCATGGGCAGACAGGTGTTCAGCCATGCCCAGGACAGCAGGGCCCCTCCACATGTAATGGCGACTTGGGAAGACAAAGGCCATCGCTCCAAACGTCCCCTCCTTCCTCCTTCTTCCTCTCACGTTGTATACTGAGCATAATGTCACATGGTCTGTGCCAGAGACTGGAAAGGCTGACTTCTCAAGACAGTTTGGGATGCCTCCGGGATGTGGCAGGGGGACTGTTCACTACCTTGGCAGGGCAAGGCCTGACCTGCCCCCGCAACACCCCTGGACCTTGTATCCCAGCCTGACAGAGCTGTCAATCATTGGCACATCAGAGGCAGTGCTAACCCAGTTCTTGAGTGGCTGAGTGACCAGAAGTCCCACCTAGGGGGTGGGCCCACAGAGGCTATTGGTATTTCAGGCTGAGGATGAGGTAAGAGTATGTCTTGACCCTACCCTCTACTGGAGTTTGTATCTCATCCACCCTGGAACCCAGGAGCTGATAGCTATGTGTGTGTGTTTCTGTGTGTTTTCTCTCTTTCTCTCCTCCTCTATTTCTTCTTCTAATTTCATTTTCTTAGCACANTGGATGTCAAAGGAGATGATATAGGTTATACTCAGGAAAGAAATAATGAGTGAGTAATCACCTCATGGACATAGATTAGTCACCCAACCCTGGTGCGTTTCAGAAGTAGATTTCCAGCAAACTTTTACTACATAGGCCACTTCCCATTCACCTTCTAGTGACATTTACTGGCTTCCAATCAACCACTTCTCCTGTAAACATGTCAGCTGCAGTTGCTTTTTATTGTTGTCATAGTTTAACTCCAGCCAGAAGTCCCATGCAGCCGCTGTCTCACTTCCTATGAGAGACTGAAATGTTAAAGATTAATGACTCGAACAATCGCCCATTTGCAAAAGCAGCAGGTGCTTTGCTGAGGCCAGGTTTGCACACACACATCACCCAAGTGAAGAGGAGGAGGAGGGTTTCTGGATGTGGTGAAACCTCTGATCTGCATAAGAGGAGCCCAGGTGCAGAGGGGGTACGCACCCACCACCAGAGGTTGACCACGACAAACCGACCTTTGTTAGCAACGAGCTGANCTTTTCTTAGAACATTTTGGGTAAGTTAACATCAAATGGGTTTAATGTTTGCTAAGTTGAATGGGACAAATTAATACCANTTGAGCCAGATAAGGGAAGAGGCCAATAAGAAGATCTTGCAAGGTGGAATAGTGCTTTTTATTATGCCAGTGGCTTCCTTTACACAACTGGTTCAGGTGTAAAACTCCCCTCGGAGAAGTTATTGGGACATTCACACATAGGCCTAAAGTTATTTATCCTTTCTGATGGGGCATAACTCACTCAACTACNGAGACTATCTGGTCAGTATTTCTTTGGTGCATTTAACCAAGAGTATAGGGACCTCGGTAAACCCCTTACATTTAAATATTGGGGCCTTACAGTGTGGATTATCCATCTGATTAGTTAGGGTCCCTGTCCTGGCTGTGTCTCCTCCCAGCTTCCTTTGTCAGTGGGGCAGTATAAAAAGCAGAAAAGTCCTTATCTCTGTAAACACTGCTCAGAAATAACAAAGACGTCTCTATGCTGTCATAGGCATCTCTGTGTTCAGCATAGATCCAAAACATAGCCCCATACCAGCCACGGTGAAGAAAATTAACTCTACCCCAGCCAAAACCAGCACACACTGCAAGAGACAATAGTTGTTTAACTACAAGCTTAACTTGTAATGGGAAGGAAAATTTTTCAAATATTAGAAATGCAAACAAGACCTGGCCAAGTTGGTCTTTTCTCGTTATCCCCTTTAATACGATCCTCTGGTTGATTTTTCGGACTGTCAGGAATCATCCTCTACCTTTGCTTATCTGGAGTTTCAAAGCAGCTCTGGACCAGCCTTCTTGTTCAACTCCAGATGTCACCAGGGAACACTTGTCTTTTCACCATCACAATCTGCAGGTAAGTAACAACCAGAGTCATTAGAAACATTATGTAATTCCATATACCAGCTACAGGTCTGTGAATTAATGACTGTTACATTACAACACTCTTAATAGACTGTGTAAGCAGGCATTCACTGGAGGTCGTAGCAGAGATTTGCTTTTTAAAACTTTCCTTTGTATTTTTGGGTTTCTGTCATTTTTATTCCAAAAGATTTAATTTCTTTGAAGCTGAAAAGCTGTTATAAATATTGGAAACCACATCTACCGCTTTTAGGAAAATTTCTTTCAGCTTTTCCTTGCAAATTTGCCATTTCTTTGATGTTTGACAGGGACTTGAAACCTGGGATAGAGTGACCCATATAGGAAGAAAGAAAATAGGGACTACATTTCTGCTAGAAAAACTGGGACATCTGGTCACCTCATTTGCTACCAAAAAGAATATCTTCAGAGAATGATATTTCTAGATACAGGGATTTGATGATTTCTTCACAGTGAGAGGAAAACAGAGACTGTGTTAGTAAAAAGTTATCTAAATTCCTTTTGTAGGTAGCACTTGTGAACTTTTAAACAAAAAATAATTTTTTTACTTATTAAATTAACAGTAAAAAGAGATTCCTATGTCTAAAACTGAACAGCCATTCATGTAATTAACATCATAATAAATCCAGATACACTGAGCCCTTCCAACATTAACACGATGTGATTCCCAGCTATATACCTTCTTCAAACCTGGTAAAAAACCTCTGTAAGAGGTTTATTTTATAGTCTGCTGGAATGGAGTTTTTTATAGGCAGAGGGAAAATCCTTTACATAGGCTATACATAATAAGGCAGAGATAGGTTAATGATGAAAACGTGAAACATAACCATGTAAACTCTGGAGGAGAATGTCATTAAAATCAACTATATCAGTGAAAAAGATTCACGAGTATTAAAGATGCTTGAAAGTTAAAGCTGGAATCTGAACTCTTTCTAAATTATGATGTACAGAAAGAGGGGATTCTTTTACATTCTTAAAACTAGAAGATTTTGGGGTGAGTATTTAGAGAAAGCAATTTTTCGTTTAAACTGTGTTGTTTTGAGCCATTTTTATTACTGGTGGGAAAGATTCCATGTTTAGGTAATTTTAAAGCATTTTCAGTGTGACATCAAAAGTAATGTAATCTCTCATCCTTGCATCACCAAATACTTGACTGCCAGGGGATGATTCACAAAACATTGTTTCATGGCTTCATCACTGCATAGCAGAACCAGTTACTGAACTCCATAGTGTTTGATCTGAGGCTCAAACTGTATTCCTTCCAAGATTCTGTATTAGTATGGTCACCTTAGAGTCAGTCAACTGTAAATGTTACTGAACTTCATGAATGACCCCACCTTACTGTTTGTTGCTCCGGGGAGACCAACACCAGTTTGCAACTTGCCAGTGAATCAGCAGTAGTTTCCATGATACCTTGCCTCCCTTACCAACTTCCACATTCCCTGCTGTGTTGCAGCAAATACACCCAGAGGGACCTCCCTTTGTCATCTTAGCAGTTCCTAGCATCAATCTCCTGTTTCCTTCACCCTGTGTAGTACTCAAACCAATAACCAGCTCATCCCTGGCAATCTCCAGCCGTTTCTGTATTTCCTTTGCATCTATAAGGTACAACATAAATGAACCTTGTCTACGGAAGGCTCTGTAGGAAGCTTTCAGCAGCGTGCTGTCTCCAAGCCTTAAGTTCTCATCAAAAATTTGAATTTTGTTAGTGTACAATTAGGTATAGTCAAGACAGCAGTGGTTTCAGGTGATACTTGCTTCAGTCTTTGATTAACTGTGATAGATTACATAGTTTTGCTAACTGGCTTCAAAGCCTCTTTTTTGTTTTTTTTCCAGATGTTTCTTCAGGGCTCTGCTTGTGCATGATACATGCTGTTCATGGTTTTATTGCTCTGCCTTCTCCCTCTGCTGCTAAATCAATTTATGATCAGTTTTTTATATATGTTCTTTTTTCATATTTCTTCTCGTTATGTTACTAATGTTCTGGAACATGGGAAAGAAAGTCAATAACCAAAGTTGCCAAAGTGGCCTTTTGAAGGAACCTTAATTTTATTAGCTCAGGAGGAGTATGGAATTTGAGCCCTGCTGAGATAACATCACACGATAGGTCACACCCAAGGGCTGACATTATCTCTCAGGAACACACACTCCTGGGATGTCTTATTAATTATACTTAATTGCATGGAAATTAATGAGCTTTTTCAATGACTTCTGGGGTACTCTACAGCTGCGAGACAAACTATATTAACTTTGATTTTTATGTTTCTTGGTCTTTGAACAGTTAAATGCTTTCACTTTATCTTAATTCACTCTCTGCTCTTCTAGTGTGTCACTATTTTATATTTTTGTTTAACAACACCATTGCTATATGCTTTCAGCAAGAAATTTGCTCCACTATTTTTATTGTATTTATCAGCCATGCCTAAGACAGGAAATTTGCCTCATTTACCTTTAAAATTCCCCTTGACTTGAGAAAGGTTTAAAAGCCATTTGCAAATATAAATATATAAGGAACATAACGCATGATTCTGTTAGTCTCCAGTTCTTTTAGAAATTTAGACAACATCCAGACAGTCAAGCTGTCCATAATAAAAACTTAAACAGGTTAATGACATTCCTGAAAACTAACTTCAGAATTCTTGTTAAGCAGATGTATTAAAAACCTAATACTTTCCCAAAATTAAAGCACCAGTGTTAGAGAACATAGGCTATTTCAATGCTAGAGGTGAAAAACCCAGGCAAGAACCTGTATTTCTGAAGAAATTTGTTAGCTTAGGGACAGATATTTTGTGTTCCCATTTGACTTGACAGATCTTGGTCCCTTTTGGATATTTCTCTACTCTATATGGTAAACTCATGTAATCCATATTCATAGACCTATGATACTTACTAAACAAATTTAACATTCAAGGCATTTCTGTTTTTGATAACCTTTTTGTCGAATATAGAGTGTGGCTGATTTTATGGAGTAACTGTAAGAAGCTGAAAGACATGATGAATGAATTGAGAAAAACTTGCTCTGAAGGAATAAGGATGATGCTGTGCTATCACTGCTGAGTATTATTCATTATACACTATAAGCACTGCTGCAGAATATTTAGTGGTGAACACTTAAAAAGCTCAGTATATCTTAAAAGCCCAGAAGAATTAATTAGGCCTTAAATAACCCTCTGTTAATTTTTTTAGCACATACTAGTTATCTTTCCACTGACGAGATTTTACAAAAATACCCTTTTCTCAAGCCTTCCAAATATTTCCAGCATCATAATGAACCCCATTTCTAAAATCAGTATCTCTTCACGGAAAACACAATGTTGAACACTTGAACGATCTAATGCAGCCTATATTCCTATAAAATTTATTCTTGGTAACAATGTGGTCTTAAAGTTATGACTCATAAAAACATCATTTTATTGAAAATATAAAAAGTAAAAAGTTTTAAATGAGCATAAAAAATGAACGTAAGATGTTAAGTACGTATTCATTGCATATATATATAACATTTGATTTTTTTTTCAAAAGAGTTACAGGCTTGATATAGAAGAAGGAAAGAAAACATTAAATGCAAGAAGTTGTAACAAAGTTTAGTTTACTTTTGAATTAATGTAGGTGATTCCAAGTACAGCTGTATTTGATGACATTTAACTTTTTCAGTTTGAACAGCATAAAAATACCAAGAGCAAAAATTTCCATAAAACTTCCAGTTTATCACCCATTCACTTCAAAATGACTCTTTCAAACTCATCTCCTCAGTTGTTTAAGACGTAACTTAAGGAACTACCTACAGGAGGCAGACCTTTTGATACCGGACAACACTAATCTAGGAGACAAAGGTCCTAAAACGGTCCAACAGTTGTAAGTTGAATTTTGACAAAAATAAATCTGGATCCCTTTTTTAGGAGTGAAAACATTTAGCTGTTGCAGAAAGTTACTAAAAGATAGAGGAGATTCTCCAGTCTGTAGGCCTGTAAATCAGTATAAATTATCTTTTTTAAAGGACTCCTGTAGTCAAAGCAGTTGCTGAACACGTGGAAGACTTTTGATGCTCTAGCCCATGTTAATTACAAAGAGATCACAACAGCCCCTTCTGGGCTTCGAAACTATTAATTCATGCATCTTGACCTACTGCAGAGGAAATCTTTATTAAATAAAACTTTTCTTTGTTAATTTTTCATATTTCATTAGAACTTCATCATTCTATGCCACTGGATACTGATAAATTACTTCCTGCAGACTAAGTTAGCTGTGGCACACTCTTCTGGAAGTCAGTGATTTTACCATGGGTCAAAAATGTCTCATCAAAGACTTCTTTCACAAACCAGCAGCATGTCTAATTTCTTTTACAGGTCTAGAACACGTGGTGATGTGCAAGGATGTATTTCTGTAGCCGTTGAAGTTGGAGCTAGATGATCTGGAAGGTCACTTCCAACTCAGGCCTGGGGGGTGTGGGGGGCAGAGAACTACCTCACCAGAGCAAGGCCTGACCCACCCCCTGCCACACATTCCAAGTCCCCAAGATGTCTTGAAACAGACTCCAATTCCAGTCTCTGACATTCTCTTCCCCTTTTATCTTGACCTCTGGAATAAGCGTACTGTATTTATTTTATCCCTTCCCTTGAATCTGTGTGAATCCCGTGTTTCAGAGTCATCAAAGACATATAACATGTCGGTCTGTAAGGACAACATCACATGGGCTATGTGGCCTATGACAGAAGCATAGATCTTTTAAAATCTGAGCTATAACAAAAAGCAGTATTTGTCTCATTTTCTTGGAAACACTGGCAGCTTTTTAAGTGTGACTGTGTGGTATAATGATGTAGTTGAGAATGGTGATACCCTGATCGCATCTCTTGCAACAGGCTGTACTTGTCCAGCAATTTTCATGCTTCGTTGGGATGTCTTGGATATGTCTTGGCTGCTAGGGTGTAGTGGACACTGCTGGGCTAAGTGAAAACTTGGGAAAAAAATCATTATTCATTGAATAATAAAGATTTTTCTGATTGTGAAAACCTATAAGCAAATGAGCTACCTTCCCCAAATGTCTTGCAGAACAAAAGCAGTTTTTAATTTTTTTATACCAAGTGGGGCATAAAACTTGATTGAAGATGTTTTATTTCCTCTTTTTTGCTCCCATTATAAAGTGGGAAAATTCTAAACATAATATTTCTGGTTTGCAATACGTACAAAAATTTGACACATGATATACCAGACAGGGCATATCAGTGCAAGGTGTAAGATGTCCTTTGAATTAATGCTGGAGCAAAATACCCAGAATTGGATCCTTAAGAAGAGATTAATTTGGCTGGTTATTTGAAAAGTAGTTTGTTACGAGTACATGTACACAGGCATGAAAAGAACATTCAAGAGAAGGTTTACATCATTACAGGACTTTAGGACTAAAAGATACAATTGGAAAAATATTTTTAGAATTACGGAATGGTTTGGGCTGGAAAGGGCCTTCAAGATCATCTAGTTCCAAATCCCGTGCCATGAGTAGGAACACCTACTGCTAGACCTGTTTGCTCAGGGCCCTATCCAACCTGGCCTTGAACATGGAATCCCGAGAATGGAGCATCCACAGCTTCTCTGGGCAACCTGTTGGGAGTACCTCACAACCCACACGGAAGTCCTCCTTATGCTGAGGACCCCAAAAATGAATGCAGCACTGCGGGTGGGTCTCACCAGAGCAGAGGGGAAGAATCCCCTCCCTTGGCCTGCTGCCCACACTGCTTTTGGTGCAGCCCAGAACATTTGGTTTTCTGAGATGCCAGCACACGCGGCTCATGTCCAGCCTCTCATTTACCAGCATCCCCAAGTAATACGAAAGATAAATCCTTCACAAGTAATTTTCATGTATTACTGATTCCACTTTTACGTGATAGAAAGACCTCTTTATGGGCAAGTAGCTCTTACAGGAGACAGTATTTATAACTGCCTATTGACAACATACAGTGTTCTATAATGACAATGCTAGAATTGGCTTTTCCTTCCTTAAACCATCATTGTATTGAACCATGTAACCAGAAAATCACAATGCAGTGATCTTTCTGTGTGCTAATCTTTCTGTGGGAGCTTAATGACTTGTCTGCTCATCTTGGAGATAATAAACTCCACAATGGAAGCAATAGCTGTCTTGGTGACTTTGCATAAATCATTATTTGTAAAAGTGAAAGAAAACCTATATACAGAAAGTAAGCAGTGAGATTGCTCACATTTTTGGTATTAATTCTAATTGGCTTTAAAGCATCTGTAATGCAGTGAATAAATAGATAAAAAGAAAAATATGCAAATAATATCCCAAGGTACAATCAATAAAGTCCCCTACACAGTAAAATCATTGAATATCTGAGAATGATTGACCTTCATAAGCAAAATCGTACTATGTGCTTGTAAATACTAGCATCTTGTTCTAGGACCACAGATAGTACAACGCATGGCAGAAAGAAATGGAGTTTAACAGTTCAATAACTGAAAACTAAGGTACCTTTTTAAGTTTATATTACAGAAAAACATGGGAAATCTGAGCCTTTTTGAGTAGGAGAGTTGAACACCTTGGGTTGTAGGTTTTTGATTCACAAACTGTCTGCAGAAAATGGTGCCGAGGGTATTTTCCCAGAGAAAACATTTCTCTAATTAATAGAGCAAATGCAGCAGAAAAAGCACATTTTCTCTCTGTTAGTAAGAACTTATGGCCTGTAGAGGAATTTAGTCTGATGTGTATGAGTTGTGAGTTTTTGAGCACTGACACACCCTGAATTTGAACAGCAGGAAAAAAAAGTGTTTGCAACTTTATTTTCAAACACAAGAATGAGAAAAAAGAGTGAAGAGTGAAAGGGTCTATTGTTTTTCATGTGCTACTGGCTGATTTACTTTTGCATTCCCCAAATTGAATAAAGATATCTCAATTTTGGTCTCATGGACCTTTATTCTTTAAAAGGTGAGGGGAAAGTATCCATTAAACTGTGCACAGACAGAGTAATACATGTGTGTTTAGACAGGGTCCTTGCCTTAGCCTTTGCTTCCCTCATGCTCTGTGTTACAGTCTTGTTGGAGTTTATCTTATATTAGAACATAAACCCTTCAGTGAAGAGGTGCCCCC